>JBBPLN010000757.1:0-13924 GCA_038089815.1 Sutorius eximius
CCAAAGGCAAAACGGTAAAGTGGGTATCCATTGCAAGTCGTGGTGTAAGTACGAGGTCAATGGATCACGTGCTGGCGCGTTATGGACGTGTTATTTGGTTCGTATTCACAAAAGAGGGTATGTACATTGAGAAGAACGAAGGTGGTATGTACAAGCCAAAAGTAAGCAGGCTGGCGTGTCCGCGTCACATCATTCCTTATACCGCTACGCAAATGACTCCTGATGTTACGCCACTCAATGTCAGAGTGGCAGCAACTACCGCCGTCTGGCCGGATGGGCATGCAGTGGTGCTCGTGGTGGCCGACGTAGTGGAACCAGCAGAGGTTGTCGTCGTTGAGGTCGTTGACGTCATGGTTGCAGACGACGTAGTCGTAGACGATGCGGTTGTGTCTGTAGGCGATGTGGTCGTCATGACTGCGGGCATGGACGTTGTAGTTGCTGCCACCGAGGGTACTGTAGTCGCAGTCGTCGTCGTGGCTGCGGGCATGGACGTTGTAGTCACAGTCGTCGTAGATTCGCTTGGCGAGTCGGTCGCGCTGCCGCTGGAAGTCGATGACCCTGATGCGCTAGGACCCGACGAGCCAGGACCTCCCGATGATGCTGTGGCGGTGCCTGTGACTGTACCAGTGTTGGAACCAGAACCGGATGTTGCTGAACCACTAGAGCCAGAAGTAGGCGCAGAGCCGGAGCCAGACTCCGACGATGTTGAAGCGGGGGACCCAGAGCCAGGGGCAGACTCTGGTGATGTTGAACCAGTAGAACCGGAGCCAGAGGTGGGGGCAGAACCGGAAGCCAGACCTGAATTGGAGCCAGACCCTGACGACGAGGCTGAAGCAGCGGACGGTGAACCAGTAGAGCCAGAACCAGAACTGGGGGCGGAACCGGAAGCGAGACCTGAATTGGAGCCAGACCCTGACGACGAGGCTGAAGCGGCGGACGGCGAACCAGTAGAGCCAGAGCCAGAACTGGGGGCGGAACCGGAACCGAGGCTTGAATTGGAGCCAGACTCTGACGATGCTGGAGCAACGGACCCAGGGCCAGTAGAACCAGCGGCGGAAGCGGGGGCGGCACCGGAACCAGAACTGGAGCCAGACGAAGCAGTGGACGGAGAACCGGTAGAGCCAGAGCCAGTAGAGACAGACTCGGAACCAGGAGCAGAACTGGAGCCAGACTCGGACGATGTTGAACCAGTGGACGGAGAACCAGTGGAGCCAGAACCGGGGCCAGTAGACCCGAAACCAGAAGAGCTAGAGCTGGAACCCGAGCCAGGCCCGGGATTAGAGCCAAAGCCAGCACCTTGACCGGCACCAGAGCCAGAGCCTCCAAGCCCAAGTCCAAACCCGCCAGTAGACCCAGAACCAGACGAAGGAGCTCCGTTGTTGGTACCGGAACCGCTACTCGTTTGGGAACCCGAGGGATTGTCGGCTGGTGTCGCATTCGCTGCAGGACAGCTGGGATTCTGTCGAGCGAGCACCGTCGAGTGACCATGTTCGTAACACCAGACGAGGAGCTCGGCGAATGTGCGCTTGGATAAGCCGACGGGAGGGGCGATGTCATGGCGGTCCAACAGGATCAGGGTTTCGCGTGGATTCGGGTAGTCGACGTCGGCGATAAGGCACGAGACGGGGGCGGTCTATCGCATGTGAGCGTCGTGGTAGAGGTAGACGAGAAAGCCAACCTTGTGAACGCGAACCAAGGGGTGCGCCAACACGGCAAAGGGAAGCAAGAGGACGAAGGAAAGCATAGCGATGTCGTGGATGGATGGATGTGCGGGTATTTAACGACTCGGTGGCTGACATATAATAAATAATAAATAATAATAATAATAAACAGTTTTCGTGTCAACGGCAAAACCGGAGTTCGTCACGAGCGGTGACGATGGGGCCTTGCCCGGCGTTGTCCGTAGCGATGGCCACGCGTGTGAACATTTTCCTCAACAGCATCCTTGACGACCTCTTCCCTCCCCTCCTCTCTCCCCTCAACCACCACCACCTCCCCTCCGTCGCATGGCGCTCAACCCCGACGCTCTCAACCTCGGCTATGACAGCGATGACAGTATGCAGGTCGACTCCGACGATCCCGTAGACCACCCTTCCTCCATACTCCCTCATACAGACCCAGATGCAGATGCAGACGCCGAGGCAGACCCTGACGCGGATGCAGAGGGCGACGCAGAGTATGTCGACGATACCGCATCTCTAATATTAGAGAACCCAGTTGCAGGTCCGTCATCCTATCCCCATAAGCAATACGTACGTCCTCTCTTTCTTCCCTCCCCCTGCTCTAATTCTCGGTCCTCTCCCAAAGGACGCGGAAGACTCGGTATGTCTCTCCGATTCTGACCCTCGCTCTTGACCACACGCCCTTTTCAGGGTTACGAAGACCATGTCGAGGACGAGGACGACGAGGACGAGGATGACGCTTCCTACGCAGATGACGAGTATGGCAAGAAGAAGGCCTCCAGAAAGAAGAAGAAGAAGGTTCCCCCGGTCCTGTCCGTTCCTCGGCCAAAAGGTCGGTGCAACCCCACGCTCGTTCTAGTACTCGCCGACGATCATTCCAACCAGCCATACGCCATGCTTCATCAGATTCAGACTCAGATTATGGTGCGCGATCCAAGAAAAAGAAGAAGCCTCGCGTATCTGGCGAGGAGATACGCGTCTCCAGTCGCGGAAACAAGATCCCAAACTATTACGAAGATAACCAGGACCTGGCAATGCTCTCCGAAGAAGAGGCCGTCGAAACGTATTATGTCGACCCATCGCTCACCAAGGAGGAAGACGAGATCGAAGCCGTCCTCAGTCATTGCAGAGACGAATCCCATGAAGACGATCCAGAGGACTTGTGGTACAGCAACGTGGTACGTCCCAATTCACTTTTTCGTGCATCTCGTCCTGAAAAACAGTTTCAGCGCTTCCATATCAAGTGGAAGAATTTCTCCCATCTCCACAACACGGACGAAACATACGAGTTTCTCAAGCGTTTCAAGGGTCTGAAACGCGTGGACAATTATATCAAGGCGTACAAATTGTATCAAGCCAAACTCAGCACGCCGGGTCTCTCTACTGAAGATGCCGAGGCTCTTCTTTTGGACAAGGAGCGCGAAAAGGAGGAACTAGAGACGTACAAGACTGTCGAGCGCATCGTCTCGCATCGTGACAGTGCAGAAGTACCCAACGGAACAGACTATTTCTGCAAGTGGACCGGTCTCAACTATGAGCATTGTACATGGGAGGACGAGAGCGAAATCCGTCCGATAGCCAAGGCTCAGATTGAGGCCTATCGTGCCAGAGAGGCAGAAGCCAAGTTTCCCTACAAGAGTGTTCAGTACGCCCGTCATCAGCGGCCAACGTTTCAGAAGATAGTAAAAGATCCAGAGTACATATCGACGACGGGAGGTTCGCTCAAAGACTTCCAACTAACCGGTCTGAATTGGCTGGCATACCTATGGAGCAAGGGTGAGAACGGCATTCTGGCCGACGAAATGGGTCTTGGCAAGGTGCAACACAATTCCTCTTTCGTTTTAGCTCGCTGATGATTCGGTCCAGACTGTCCAGACCGTTTCATTCATCTCCTATCTTTTCCACGAGATGCATCAATATGGTCCATTTCTTGTCATCGTGCCTCTGTCGACCATCACCGCGTGGCAATCCCAATTTGCTACATGGGCTCCCGAGTTGAACGTCATCACCTACATCGGAACGGCGGCTGCGCGTGAGGTCATCCGTACTTACGAGTTTGGTCAATCAAGCAAACGACTGAAGATGAACGTTCTCCTCACCACGTATGAGCTAACCCTCAGGGATGCCAAGGAGTTGGCGGACATTAAGTGGCAGGTACTGGCCGTAGACGAGGTCCGTCCACAGCCAATGCAGGCTACTGTGCGCTAACGATCACTGTTACATAGGCGCATCGCCTGAAGAATTCCGAGAGTCAGCTGTATGAGGCGCTCCGATCGTGTTCTGCTGCGTCGAAGCTTCTCATCACGGGTACCCCATTGCAGAATAACGTGAAAGGTGCGGATTCCGACAGCAAACGTCTGCAATCGTGTCACTTAGGTGTCGCTCGATCACAGAGCTCTTGTCCCTGATGCACTTTTTAATGCCGGAGAAGTGTGCGCACATCTTCTAGACTACCTGCTTGCCACATGTTAACTTGGCCCACAGTCGCGCTCACGAACGAATTTGACCTCAATGATGCTGATCACGAAGCTAAAATTAAAGAACTTCACACTCAATTAGAGTCATTGATGCTGCGTCGTTTGAAGCGAGATGTGCTCACCTCCCTACCCACGAAGAGCGAGCGCATCCTGCGGGTGGAGATGAGTGCGCTTCAGACCCACTTTTACAAGAACATCCTCACGAAAGTCAGTTTTTTCCCCTGTCAAGGCTACATATGAGTGACCTAGACGAGACAGAACTTTCAAGGTTTGGTCAAGAGCGCTAATGGGAACAATAACATAAGCTTGCTCAATATCGCCATGGAACTCAAGAAAGCCGCAAATCACCCATACCTCTTTGACGGCGCAGAGAACCGCACCGACAACCCCGAGGAGACCCTCAAGGGTCTTGTTATGAATAGCGGTAAAATGGTGCTACTGGACAAGTTGCTCGCGCGATTGCGGCAGGACGGCCATCGCGTTCTCATTTTCAGTCAGATGGTCCGCATGCTTGACATTCTGAGCGACTATATGAACCTGCGGGGATACCAACACCAACGTCTTGATGGCATGGTCGCGTCAGACGCACGGAAGAGGTCGATCGCACACTTTAATTCTCCAGGGTCGCCCGACTTTGCTTTCTTGCTGTCCACACGCGCTGGTGGCCTCGGCATCAACCTGGAGACCGCTAACACAGTGATCATTTTTGATGTAAGCAATATATAAACTCTTGCCGTTGGTGTATCCTGACTCCCTTGCAGAGCGATTGGAACCCACAGAACGATCTCCAAGCCATGGCACGCGCTCACAGGATAGGTCAAAAGTCGCATGTTAGCGTCTACCGCTTCGTGAGCAAGGACACGATGGAAGAGGATGTGTTGGAGCGGGCGAAGAAAAAAATGGTCTTGGAGTACGCCAGTAGGTCTCCTGCCTTTCATCTCCGCTCGCATAATGAATTACGCTTCGTCAGTCATCAATCAGATGGACACTTCCCAGGCTCATCTCAGCTCCAAAGGCGAGAAAGTCAAGGATTCCGTCAAGCCGGACAACCTGAGTAAAGATGAACTGACTGCCGTCCTCAAATATGGGGCGCAAAAGATGTAAGTGTCGGAAATGCTGTGTCTTGATGATGTGTATTCAGCGTCACAGGTTCGACAAGGACGACTCGCAGCAGAACCAGAAACTGGACGAAATGGACCTCGACGATATTCTCAACAGGGCGGAGGACCATGAAACCATGGCCGCTGGCGGCGACGGTGGAGCTTCGCTGGGTGGCGAAGGTTTCCTTGCACAGTTTGCAGCTGTCAGCGACGTCAAAAACGACATGAACTGGGAGGACATCATTCCGCTGGAGGAACGTCAAAAGTTCGACCGCGATGAGGAGGAACGGAAAGCGGATGAGCTGGCTGCCCAGGAGCTGCGCGACCGCAAACGTTCACACGCCCCCGTCTCTTACGAGGGCATGGACGTTGATCAGCCCAGCACTTCCCAGGCTCCAAAAAAACCCAAGGCCCCTGGACCTCAGCGCAAGACTGCTAGCCAGAAAGCGATGGAGCTCAAGGAGCGTGACGTCCGTGTGCTGATCCGCAGCCTTCAGCGGTGGGGCGACATTCGTCAGCGTTATGATATCATCGTGCGTGTCCAGTCCCGTTCCCGATCTACTATTGAACATTTTGAAGGTCAACGAATCTAAGCTTGCGGATAAGCACAAGGCCATGATCATCGATGTTGCCGATGAGATCATCGACCTTTGCCACCAGGCCGTCGAGGAGAACAACCAGCAAAAACGGACCCGCATGGCTGCTGGTGAGACATTAACGAACGCCCAGAAAAGCAAGGCGGTTCTCGTCACTTACCGCAACGTTGGCAACATCAATGCGGAAACCGTCATTTCACGACATCGTGACCTCCGCATCCTGAACAACATTCTCGGCGACATGACAACAGAGGAGCTCTACAACTGGTCCATTCCCATCGAAAACATCAGACCAACACTCAACTGGTCCGGTCGCTGGGGCCCTCAGGAGGACTCCATGTTGCTCGTCGGCGCCTTTATCTACGGGTTTGGAAACTGGGAAGCCATGGCCAAAGATTCGCGGCTAGGTCTCGACGGGAAGTTTTTCCTCGAGGAAGGCAAAAAGGGCGAAGATTCCTCCACGCGACCGATTCCCAACGCAATTCACCTCGTCCGGCGGGGCGACTTCCTTTTGGGCATATTGCGTGAACACGACGAGAAGTTGCGTTCGTATGAGAGTTCCTTGCGGAACAAAGGACAGCTAAAGGTTTCGGCCACTCCTCCCCCTACAGTCGTGGCATCGTCATCCACCACCAGCAGTCGGAAGAGACGTGCCGAGAGCGAGGCTGTCGCGTCTGTTGAAGATACCTCCACCAAGAAACGCAAACGGCGACCTACCCCTACATTTACGGACTCTGAATCGTCCGACGAATGGTGCGTACCGACGTTGAATCGATGGCCTATCTCTAACTCATTGCCATCAGCCCCTCCATGGACGAAGTTGCGACAAAGGAGGAGCTACGACCGGTGAAGAAACAATTGGTGGGTGTCCTACGGCCTCATAATTACTGTGAATGTCGACCTTTTTGTCAGAAACAACTCAAGCTCTCAGGAGAGGATATGCCGCGAGATGACAAGGTTGCCATCTTGAAGGATTCGCTTGCTGCCATCGGCCGGCGAATAGAACACGTGCTGCAGGCCAAGCAGGCCGCCGGAGAAGACCGCGAAAGGTGGCGTCGGCACCTTTGGACGTACGTGGACGCAGTCGATGTGGCGATGTAGGGTGTCTAAGTTTTCCTGCAGGTTCGTCACGTTGTTCTGGCCCAAAAAGGTCAAGGCTTCGAAGCTGGAGGAGATCCATGCGAAGATGGTGATGAAGGAGGCTGCACCTCGACCATCATCCGAAACTGCGAGCTCTAATAAGAAGCCCCGACCCACCACGAGCGGAAAGACGAATGGGTCGTTGCCCGCCTCCAGTACGTCCGCGAAAAGCAAACGACAAGTTGTACAGATGATCAACGTTGGCGTCGTATCTCCTTCCTTGCCTCACTCTCGATGTTCTTCCCCTCCACCTTAATATTTGTCGGGCTACCCGAGTAATGCAAAACAAAGCTGTGATAATAGCACCTCTTGCACTCTCTTGTAACCTTAGGGCGGTTTCAATTCCAATTCCAAACGATTTCTTTGTAAACTGGATATCACGTAGATGGGCCTAATGTTACAAGATCGAGCTATCGCGATGAAATGACCAAACGGCAGTACCAACTTTCCAAGAGTATCTAAGAAGAGAGCAATGCCAGTTCGTTGCAATCTCTGCCCATCATCGCCGCGGCGCTACGCGCAACGCCGACTTGAGGTTACTAGCGTTACTTTGTCTTCGATGTCGAGTCGTCTCAACGTTGACCGTCGTGCCACGTTCGACCAAAATCTGTCGGGAGCTACTGGTGGACTCCCGCGCATGGTTGGTGTGTCTCTCCGCCTGAAGCCGCTCGGCCCTTTGAAGAGTTGGAAGGGGTGCATCGTTCCGCGCCTGCTGTTGCGCCGCTTTTATCGCCGTAACTGCATTCTCAGTCAGCAATCCATGACACGCCGACACCTGGTTCAGAGAGACTGACCCTCCAACAGACGGGCATCTGCCTCCTTGGTAAAGCTCTGCGTCAACGCAGTGTACCTCTTCACCTGCCAACTCATCTGGTTGGCACGCGCCAGATTGCCCTGAGAGAGTGCCCACTTTTTCTCCTCCTTGAACCGCCTCCGCTCGCTGTCCGCCAGGGAAGCACGCGCGCGAAGTGTGGCAACCTCCCGCTCGAGAGGATCCATGACCCGATGGGGATCGACCAGATCCTCGGTCGAGGTCGTGATCGACGGGGGCACGGTCGATTGCGTGCGCCATTTGCGTGACGGGTCTGGTTTAGGGGGACGGAGAGGTTTACTGGGAGGCGGAACGGCGGAATAATTGGTGGTATTGGAAGAAAACTTGACGAGGCGCTTGCGACGCTTGATTTCGACGATCGACTCCCCGCAGTCACTCTCCGTGTCTCCCCGAGAACTAAAATCGTAGATGTAGCCGTCCTCGATGAGCTGTGAGAGGACGTCGGTGACGAGAACGCCGAGCGCGACGCCAAGGAGCGTCGTTGCGCACTTGCTCACGTCTTGGAGCATCATGAACTCGACTGTGAGACGAGCTGCGATGGCGAATGCGACTACGAATGCGAAGTCGTGAAATTCCATGAGGGTATAGTACAGTGCGACGCCTTGGACGACGCCGAGGAGGATGGTGTCCCCAAAGGTGTCCGGGGTGTTAGATTCATTGCTAAAGAACTTGTCGAGGGCGATGCGAGTGCCCAGCCCGATGAGGAGGGCGGCCGAGGTAGAGAACATGGACCAAGGTTAGAAAGCCAAACTATCCATTGTTTCAATGTTTGCCTATTTCGGGTACAGTGGGAACTAAATAGAGGTACCAAATAATACCTCGGCAGCGACTAGCGAGCACCGATAAGACCGTCTACGCGATGTAATGTACAAAGAGCTACCGATACAAGCCGGGTCAATATGGGTCCTCCGTATCCATATAATTGGCCATTGGATCTTCCGTATTTCGACGGTTCATCCGGTAAGCCTCTGCACGAACGTGTGACGGTCAGAGTGGCTCGTGTACACACGAATGGAGACTTACCCAGCTCCTCTTCCGTGACGTCGTGGCTCCCAATTTCCAACCCCTTCTTTTTCTTGCTGAAGTGGTCCTCATCATCGCCTCCCCATGCTTTCCGCTTCTTTTCCTCAATCAGAGCATTGGCTAACCGTTCTTTGTCGAGGGCGACATCGCCCTCCCCAACTCGCTTTTTCGAGTAGTTTTGCTCTATACGCCCTTTCGACTCCACAGCCACTTCCTGTGCTGTGGGATCGGACGTCGAATTTGAAGATGAAGCAAGAAGAGCTTGGGCTGTCGAAGCTCGCGCAGCTTCTTTGCCAGCCTGGCCAGCGCAGTACGACATGTGTACGTTCGAGTGGCAACATGCATAGCCCCAAGTGCCACCTGAAACATCGTACCACGAACCCCATACCGAAGTATGATTGTTGATGTAAACTGCGAGCAGTTTCAGCATCGAGTCTTCCAGTCAAGACATGACTCACCATCTTCGGGGTATTTCGATCGTGCCTTTGCGCGCTCCTTGCCCTTAATGACCTGACCTACTCGAGAGTACTCGACATAGTTTTCCGTTTGACCATCCATGATTTCTTTGGGAGCCTTCTCGAGGTACTTCTCTCCGCCGTACTTTGCGAGGATGGATTCCTTTGTCACTTCCTTATGCTTCTCCTTCTTGTCTTTGTATTCTTCGTGAAGGAACTGGCCTTGTGTCGGACCCGCGTTCAGGTGAACATCGTTACCACGTTGTGCCGCTTGCCACGCAAAGAGTTGGAGTTTCTGCACTTCTGGTGCTTCACCACTGTACCGGAAGAAGTTCTCCCCGGCAAATTTGGCCTACGGTCGACGGGTCATAAGCTACTCACAAGAAAGAAGAAAACAACGTACATCCTCTGGGGCAACATTCCCTGATGGAGCATCGCGCATGGATCGTGTTTTGGGATCATAGTAAGCACTGTCGGGATCCAAATTCATGAGATATTTGGCGGTGTCTTCTCGAATACGCAGGTTTCGAACGGTGATGCGAGTTTTTGTGTCGAGTTTTTGACCAACTGCATCAGCTGCATCCGCGTATTTGTCATCGTCTGCATCCTCTTCGTCGCTAGAGCCAAAGTCGGGGTCTGCGGGTTTCTTCTCCTTTCCAGCTTTAGCCACCTTGCGAACGGCAGCCAGATCAGTCGTGGTCTGATTATCAATCTCCTCTTCACGCAGCTTCTTTCGCGCGGCTTCGACAGCCTCGTACTCTTCGTAGATCCTTTTATGCTCAGCGGGATCATACCCATTCCACCGGTCCCGCTTCGCATCATAGCCACTCGCAACCTCTTGTATAACTTCGTCTGCCTGAATATCTTTGTTGGTGAACCTGGCGCCCTTTTTCCGAGGACGCTCCAGACAGTCTTGCTTCTTGTGTGTCATAGCCCCACAGTTTTCGCATGCACCTTTGCGATACTTTTTGGCTGCAGGACCCGCACGCACACCACGGTCGTACCAGTCGTCGAGTTTGTCCGAAGTGCGATCATCCGCCTGCCGACGCTGATGGCTTAGCGATGGAGCACCCGTGTCGAGATACCATGGTGCCTGAGAGATATACTCTGGAATAAAGCGAAGCAGTGTAAGTGTAATGAACAATGCACGGTCCAAGGATAGAGAGCGCACGAGGAATGTGTGGGTTGATGGGCCTTCCTTCCTCATCGAGCGCGGCGGGTGCGGTACCAGCCTTACGAGCGGCGTCGAGGTCTTTCTGGCGACGAAATTCCTCGCGCGAGAGCTTTCCGATAGCTAAAACACGGTTAATGGGTACCTGGGATCGTGAATGTAAACGTACCAGAAGAAGCCATGGTATGAGGAGCGAATGACCGACATTGTCATTTTAGGACGCATGTTGTGGCGGTGTTCCACGTGACTCATATGGCAGGTTCGTTCGGTCTCGAGTCTTTCCAGGGTATGCGATGATCAACTCGACCGAGGACGGGCACGACGATGTCTTGTCAGAACGCGCCGAGCTCGTTGGACGCGTTTTTGACCAAGTTCAAACAGAATTCGCGACGTGGAATGTCGTCCATTGTCATCAAACACTTGCCTCGTTTACTGGCCCATCGTCTTGGCGGTCATGTCTGCACCCCGATCTTCGTTCACCCCGTTTCGCCTTTACGGAAGCTGGTTCCAACGCACATGCTGTAGACCCAGTTGCATCAGAGGCCAACTCCCCGCCGCCACTGGTCTCTCAAGTGGTGTATTCACCCGATGGAGCAGTGATCGAAGCATCATCAATGAAATTGGATGTCATTCACGTATCTTCATCCTTGGAGCCCCATCCGCAATACGAATCGTGCTCTCCATTACACCGCAGTGTATTCAAGGGTGACGATAGCGACGATATGTGTTTCATCCCATATGCCGATGATCCAACTTTCGATCAAATTGGCCACATATATCATTATGGGTCATTCTCGTGGCAAAATGTATTTGATCCTGACTGTGAGCATCGCATGCATCCCAGCGTTGTTCGACACGATAACATATGACAGCTGCCCAGTGGAAGTGACCGTACTCGAGACGGTGTACAGACTACGGACTCAGCATACACTTACCTATGACGAGATCGAAGGCTGCAATGTCTTGCCGCTCAAATTACGTTCACGACTCGGAAAGAGTGGCGTGCTCTCTACAGCTCGAAGACGGTGAGTAAATCAGACCATTCCTTTGCTCCGCGCTGAACGCATATGAAGTGACCTCTTGCACTGGACCGGAAGTACGATACCGGCGTCTTACAATTTTCCGTCATCAACACAGCCAGAAGGATCCGGCATTCTCGCTCGCATCAAAGCTTTGAATTCGCTCTTCTGTCCAAACCTAAGCTGTGTGGAACCATTCTGCAGTGTTCACGGTGCGCAGCATCGTTTACCAGTACCTTCACGCATTTTACCCATCACAGGTTATGCACAGTCGAACTCAACCTGATGCCTCCCATATCGCAACCTCCGGCGTCTCACGTCCGTGGTGAAGTGACGAACCCTTGTCAAAATCAATGTTTTATCAGCAAGGCAGAAGAGGTTCTTCCATCGTCTTGTCACCTATAGGACACTTACCCGTATCTGTGTCATACCAGTCTAGCCCTTCCTGGGATGAAGCAGACCTTGACACGTTCAAGGTCGTATCCGAATTAGTACCAAATACTACTCCCTGTGATCTTGCAGAGATATGTCTTAAACCCTGTTTTGAGGTGATATTATTTATTGGAGGACTGCTCGTAAGTTGATGTGAAATTAGGTGTTTTACTACAGGAAATTATTACACCCGTCTAATTCGGTTGGAGCTCAGTCTGCGGACACCAAATGCCATCGGCGGATGCTCAGATTTAATGGTACATGCTGATCTCGCATCAGGCCCTACTGGTCTTACCTTTGGTTTAGACGACAATCCAATGCAATTCACACCGTATGTTCCGGATAATTTTTCTTCCCCTTCGCTTAGAACTTGGCGTTAGCAATAACCCTTGTCACCATACCGGCCCTTGTAGCAGTTCTTCCGGCTGCCCATGTTTCAAAAACCAATCGCATTGTCAACGCAATTGTCACTGCCCCCCAGAATGTAAGCCGTTGTGCTGATCGCCCTCAGCATGACTTACTTCGCACAGGCAACCGCCGATGGCAAGGCTGTCGCTGCCCAAAAGTCAAGTCAAAGTGGAGCTGTGCGACAGAGCGGTGTCCCTGTGTTGAGGCCCTCCGAGAATGCGATCCAGAGCTATGTATAAACTGCGAATGCATGTGAGTGTCGGTGAATGCCGTTGATTTTGGACGTTGACGGGTTTCCTTGTTTTCCAGAGGTAGGCTTACGCATTTTGGTTTCGGGACCGTGTTCACATTGGGGTTCTAGTCAGTGACACGCAGTGTCGCAATTCTCAGCTCCAGCGCGGAGCTCGCAAGGTTTGTGATCCCTTTGGCAAGTCAGCATGGATCGTACTCACGCACAGCAGGAAGTAGAGATCAAAAGGAGTAGTTGGGGCCTAGGAACATTCTTAGCCGAACCGGCAAGAGCAGACGACTTGATATCAGGTACGCCGTTCCCAACACCGCGTAGCCGCTTAAAAGCTGTTCATCGCGTAGAATACGTTGGAGAGGTGATCTACGAGCCCACGGTCGAGAGCCGAGGGTAGGTCTCATTTATCGCGGTGGTTTCGATCCAATTCCTACTTTGCAGAGATACTGCTGTGCATCGCAACCGATGTTATGTCTTCGGCTTGAACAATACATTTTCTTTGGATTCAACCTATGCGGGCAACGTCTCTAGATTTATTGACCACTCTGACGCGGAACGATGCAGGCGCGCGAGCGCTCAAGCCCGAGGTACACCCCCACTTGGCCTTTTCTACGCAGACTGATTTGTTGTCTTAGTTCGGTTGGTCAACGGGGATCATCGGATAGGAATATTCGCCAGTGAGTGGTGCACAATCCTTCAGAAGCTCTGCTGGACCCGTTCCACAGTTCGAGACATAGAAGCGGGCTCGGAGGTCTTGATGAATTACGGATCTCGGTTCTTTATCAAGTAAACTGCCAATACTTACCGTATCCCACTCGCAGCCGCCAGCCACGTAACTCTCCATGGGGTTGTCACGGTCAATGCAGGGCATAATACCTACACATGGTCTTATTAAATTCCCATGAGTTTGAGTTTGTCTTATCAGACTGTGATATGCTATTCTGTTGGGGCCCCCACGGTGCCAGGAGTCAAGGCGGTGGCAGCGGGTGGAAGTATAGCTAGACTGGCACGGCGAGTTGCGAATGTCCCAAATTGCAATTTGAATTTACTTCACGCCTGGTTGTCCAGGGCTCCAGGGTACAAGATATTCCTTGGGCTCTGGCCAGGTAATCGCCGTACGCATACCTTGGTAAAGGACTTGAAATCAATTGGTTATGAAGAACCCGTGGGTTCGATGCGTCTGGCGAGTCGTTGCCACTGCCGGGTCGCCAGCTCCTCGGGAGAAGAACCAGGTATGGTTGCTTTCCATCTTAGGCCGCCTGAACGTTGACCCTGCGAGATCTGAGGTGTTCAGATATGTCCACGTGTGTTTACTTCCTGGACTAGGTTATTCCCCGTGCGCTTG
>JBBPLN010000758.1:0-13922 GCA_038089815.1 Sutorius eximius
TGTTTGTACATGCGTATGTCGTATCTACGATGACAAACTATATATAGACTAATGATCGCATAGCCCTCGTTAGGCTGTGCGATATGGAAGCACGGACAGCCTTCAAGGCTGTGAACAATGGAAGCCATACATAGCCTCATGGCTGTGGCTGGAATGGAAGACGGTAATTAAATAGAAGCGAACAGCCTCAAGGCTGTGAGCGGAAATGAAGTAAATGAGGTGCACAGCACGGAGATGAAGCGGGAGAGTAAGGCTGTGCAAACTCTATAAAAAGGTAAACATGGCCAAACAAGTTGGCGAGGAGTGCGAGTCAAGACTTGGCGACTGGAACACGACTGGGCGTCTAAGTGGCGCTAGCGGTCAATGGCAAGCGTGTGCACGTCTAAGTGCGAAAAAGATAGGGGTTAAAATATTCCCCTGTAACAGCAGCGTCTGGTGGCATGACTTGGCGTGACATCATTGTGCCATGTCTGGACTTACCAATCTTGCCGCATGTCTTCCTCACGGCACAGTCTTTTACTAATTTTGTCCAGGTCTTCTCAGTCGCCACATGGTCCACATCCTTTGGTGCTGACTGATCTTTCTCTCCCAGATCTACCACAGACACTCAGCAATGGTGAGACATAGCTGGTCTTGTTTTAGAACTGACCTGCAGACTTGGATTTGTTACTAGCATTGCTTCGTGCCTCCTTCAACCTCCATTGAACAGCCTCGAGATCCTTATCCTTGCTAATGGTAGCACTACGTTTACATTGCGAGAGATCTGCCTGCCACACTGCAGTTGGCACATTGTTGGAAGTAAGTACCTTTAGTATATTTTACCAGTCAATCCATCTAGCCTTTGTTTGCTTTCGCAGCCTCCTTGGCTTTTCGAGCAAGCTCTGTTCGTCGAAATCATGATGAAAGGTGAGCCAACTTCATCATACAGGTTGATCAACTCACTGGGTGGATCACCGTGACCGTCCTCAGGCTCATGACTGCCTCCGCTTTCGTTCTTGCCAGTGCTACTAATGGATGTCACGGTCTTGGTCGCTGGTTTCAGGTTACCTTCCATCAATGGATCACTTGAGCGGCTCCAATGGTGATCTGTGTTTCCGGGTCCATAATGTTTGGCTTCTCTTTTCTGGGCAGCAAGCTGAGAGGGGTCGACATTTTGCCTGCTGGACATTGTCATCCACTTTTTCATGGGGGAAAAGTGAGTAAAAATTCTCTACACTTGCAACAATTTATTTGTATCTGACGTGTGACTGATACAATATACTAGGTACGAACTATCAAACGAAAAAATTGGGGCTGTCGTCCTCACCATCATGACGGTGTTCGTTCCTCAAAAAAATTTCTATGGCGGCAATATATCCAAGTCCAAACAATTCCGCACTTTCGTTTATAGGTAGGGTCCTCATCCGTTTCCAAACAGTTCAGGTTGATATGCTAATTTGTACAGGCTGCAAGACAAGCTTCTCCTTCGCAGGTTACTCCCGCCATCTTGCTAGTACATTGAACCCTGCCTGTTCCACCATCTGGCAACGTCTCAAGGAGGGGACAGCCTCACAACCACTGGCAGGGGATGTCCCTGACATCCGCATTTCAAATACAACCACCCATGCGCAATGTCTTGCTGTCCCTGGTAAGTACTGCTGAATCCATTGGCATACTTTTCAGACCTGGAGCTGACGGAAAATGTGCAGACAACTCAGTAACTCAGGTCACCAGCTTGGATGAGTGTGATACTACCTGCTGCCACCTGTGTGACACCCATGCTCCCTCTCCTTGCTCTTCCGAGCCCAACTCTCCAAAGCACCCCGAGCCAGAGGATGGAGACTCAACCAACTATGAGTATTGTGCTGTGGAATCCAAAGATGGATGGGAGCCCCCTCGACCGTCACCGTCACCCCCACCCTTACCTGATGCAATTGATAAGGTTGACAATGACTGTGACGATGACAATTCCACACATGATGACTTGGAAAGGAGTGAATGGCAATCTCACCAAGAAAAGATCCCTGGTCACCCACAAAAGCCTTTCATCAAGCCCTTTCCGGCCCACTGTGCTGGTGAATCATGTTATGATCTGCGTACACCCCTGTCTTTTCCCTTGATCACGTGTCTCTCCTTGTGACTCCTCTGATCATGTGACCACCCTGACCCTTGCCTCGATGACCCTATGTGCCTTCACTGGTATTCACAGTTGACTCGTCCTCTGGACCCCTCTCTTGTTTCATTACAGGACTGCATGATAGTCGCCTTCCCATCATCCCTTCATGCCACTGCGGCACCTCAGTACCTTCCACCACCTCGTCACCTCAGCTTTCTCATCACCTTGCTTCCATCTCACAGAAGCACCATGCCTTCCTTGTCACCACTGCTTCCTCATCACCCACCTTCCTCGTCATAGTGGTTCTCTGCCTCCATGCCCTCTACCCTGGGCTTCTTCGTGCCCTTTACCCTGGGCTTCCACCTGATGTCTCATCAGGAAGACTACAGGCCACGTGTCCTCCCTTGCACCCTATGCCCTATGGATCCCTGCTTGATGCATCATTCATTATCTTCGTATCTCTTATCTCTTTGTCCTCGTGGCTCATGTCTTATCAGACGGACCCTCCATGTGTCTCTTTCTTCGTGCTTATCACATTTCGCATACACGTGTCTCTAATCCTTGACCACCTTCACATAGTTCCCCATTCATACCGCTTAGTCAGTGCCCTTCACTTATTGTATATATACCTTTGCTTCACTAGTAGATCGCTTAACCTTGATCTCCCTATATCCATATGGCATTCCTTGTACCTTTGTACCTTGCTTCAATGCACACTCTCATCCTGGTCAACCTTCAGTCATGAGGACACTACAATCGTCATTTCACCATCTGGTATCAAGCCTGGATCTTCACTGTCCGGTATCAAGCCCAGACCTTCACCTTCAGCTGTCATTAGGGCTTGCCAAGCGCCACTTAGGCCTTGGTCGTAACAAACCACTTGTGCAGACAACCCAGGCTTACTCGGAATACCAAGCCAAACTTGGGCCAACATCACGAAATAACATTTATGCCCCATTTCGATCGTGTCTGGACTATGAAGTGGCCTGCTGGGCTCTGCTGCATGGGCCTGGTGCAATGGCATTTACAGAATTGCTACAAACCAGCGGCGTAGGTGCTGACAGTGTTTTGGGTCTCACACGACACTAAAACTGTGATAGGTTGCTGATGCACTTGAGTTGTCATACAAGAACACCCAAGAATTGAACAAGATCATTGACAAGCTCCCGGCCAGGCGCCCCTCTTTTATGCATAAAGAAATTCTACTTGGCGGAGAAGCATACAACATTTTTTATCACCACATCATGGAGTGCATCCAGGCACTCTACAGTGACCCCAAATTTGCTCGTTATCTTATCTTTGCACCCGAGCGGCACTATGTGGACGAGGCATGCACACAGTGTATGTACTATGATATGCATACCAGAAAATGGTGGTGGGATGTTCAGGTAAGCACCAGCATATCATCCTTCCTTCACAAACTCTTATTTTCCAATGTTAGAAGCAAATCAAGCACAATAAACCTGGTGCTACGATTATCCCACTCATCTTGTCATCTGATAAGACACAGGTGACTTTGTTTCGCAACAAGGCATGCTATCCTGTCTACTTGACCATCAGAAACCTGCTGAAGGAGATTCGTCGCAAACCCTCTCACGGAGCCTGGATTCTTCTCACCTACCTGCCTGTCACTTGCCTCGAACAACTGAATAATCAAGCCACACGGCAGTGAGCTCTTGTGAACCTGTTTCACACTGGCATGCAGCATATCCTGGAACCTCTTGAACACATGAGTCACAATGGTGTTGAGATGGCCAGTGGGGATGGTGTAGTCCATCGTGTGCACCCCATCATTGCCTGTTACTCAGGTGACTACCCTGAGCAGGTACTCATGACAGGTGTCAAGACTGGTGAATGTCCAAAATGTGACATCAGCCATGATGATCTCGGGAGTGCCGATGCTCCTGCATCCTTGTGAGAACTAGAGCCGCTCCTTGAGGCTCTGGCACTAGCCGATGAAGACCATGATGCTTTCACCCGTGCATGCTGCACGCTTGGTATTAAACCGATTTTCAAGCCGTTCTGGGAGCGCCATCGATATCTCTACATATTTCAGTCAATAACCCCAGATGTCCTCCACCAGCTGTACCAAGATATATTGAAGCACCTTCTCGCCTGGATCAAGGCAGCCTTTGGCAAACCTGAGATCAATGCTCGCTGTCATCACCTACCTCCAAATCACAACATTCGGCTCTTCATGAAAGGCATTACTTCATTGTCTCGATTGAGCAGAGCAGAGCAGAATCAAATTTGTCGCTTTCTACTTGGAATCCTTGTTGATATTCCCCTCCCTGGAGGGTTCAGCTCTGTTCGCCTTCTCCGAGCAGTTCATGCTATTCTCGACTTCATTTACTTGGTGCAATACCCTTGCCACACATCCGACACACTTCCCCTGCTCAATGATGCACTGAGTCGCTTTCATGTGAACAAATCAATCTTTGTCGACCTCGGCATCCGGTCACATTTTAACCTGCTGAAACTCCACTCTCTCCGCCACTACATTGAAATGATCCAGTTGTTCAGTACCACCAACAACTACTCTACTGAATACACTGAGTGGCTCCATATCAACCTGGCAAAAGAGGCATACTGTGCAACAAATTGCAAGGAGGAGTACTACCAGATGACAAAATGGCTTGAGCACTGCAAGAAGATTATGTGGCTGCAAAACTTTGTCAAGTGGCATCAACAGGGTGAATCTGAGGGTGTCCGTGTGCCCCCTGATATGTGCTATGCGCATGTCATCAAAATGATGAGTCACCCTTCCGTCAACCAGGTTACCTTCGAGAATGTCATTACTGGATATCATGCACCTTTTTTCGTTGCAGCTCTCTCTCGCTTTGTGGCTCACATGGAGCAGCCCAATCTCTCTGAAGCCTGGCTCGAGCAAGCAGCATGTGATGTCATTCTACCTTTTCGCTCCGTTGCCGCCTTTCACAAGGTCAAATTCCACTCTATTGATGGCCTGGGTCATGAAGTCAAGGGGCATACAGTTGATGCCATTCATTGTCACCCAGAACAGTGCCATGTGCGAGGTAAAATAATTCCAGGTCACTTTGATACAGTTCTTGTGAAAGTCAGTGAGGGAGGGAAAGTTGGCATCGAAGGTATGCAGCATATTCCATGGATCCCAGTGCTTCAGAGAATTGACAGCTCTGTTTTGGTCAAGGCTATCAGGTTGCACAAGTACACATTGTATTTGCGCTCACCAAGCTTGCACAAGATTCTCTCTTCCCACCCAGGACAACCATTCCTGCTCATCTAGCGTATGTTGAGTGGTTCATGTTACAACCAAGGCCTAAGCGGCACTTGGCAAGCCCTAATGACGGCCGAAGGCAAAGGTCCGGGCTTGATACCAGACAGTGAAGATCCGGACTTGATACCAGATGGTGAGAGGTGAATATCCAGGCTTGATACCAGATGGTGAAACAACGATTGTAACATCCTCATGACTGAAGGTTGACCAGGATGAGAAGATGCATTGAAGTGAGATACGAAGGTACAAGGAATGCTGTATGGATATAGGGAGATCGAGGTTAAGCGATCTACTAGAGAAGCGAATGTATATATACGATAAGTGAAGGGCGCTGACTAAGCAGTATGAATGGGGAACTATGTGAAGGTGGTCAAGGGTTAGAGACACGTGTGTGCAAAGTGCAATAAGTGTGAAGGAAGAGACACATGTAGGGTTCGTCGGGTTCGTCTGATAAGACATGAGCCGCAAGGACAAAGAGATAAGAGATACGAAGATAATGGATGATGCGTCAAGCAGGGATCTGTAGGGCATAGGGCACGAGTGAGGACGTGTGGCCTGTAGTCTTCCTGATAAGATATCAGGTGGAAGCCCAGGGTAAAGGGCATGAGGAAGCCCAGGGTAGAGGGCACAGAGACAGAGAACCACTGTGACAAGGAAGACAGGTGATAAGGAAGCAGTGGTGACAAGGAAGGCGTGGTGCTTCTGTGAGATGGAAGTGAGGTGACAAGGAAGCCTAGGTGATAAGGTGACAAGGTGACAGGATGACAGGGAGCCAAGGTGACAAGGTGGCAGAAGGTACTGAGGTGCCGCAGTGGCATGAAGGGATGATGGGAGGGCAACTATCACGCAGTCCTGTAATGAAACAAGAGAGGGGTCCAGAGGACGAGTCAACTGTGAATACCAGTGAAGGTACATAGGGTCGTCGAGGCAAGGGTCAAGGTGGTCATGTTATCAGAGGAGTCACGAGGAGAGGCACGTGATCGAGGAAAAAGACAGGGGCATACGCTGATCATAACAGTTCACCCCATTCACTGTACAAGATTGGAACCACGGGATGTACAAGATTTCTTGTGCCTTGTTAAATGGCGAGCGCATATGCAGCATCATCCCTGTCTCCAAATTTCGTCGTAGTATTCACCTTATCCCCCATTTCAGCAGGGTTGTGCCAGCAGATTGGACAAGTAGCAAGGTGCTCAAGCAATGTCATACATTCTTTGTCAATCCATTCAGTGATTGGCATGCACATATGACTATTTTCTATTAGTTGGTAACTATGGTACTAACTACTACGATTTCTTGTCCAGACTTTATGCTCTTTTGAACACTTGAGTGAAAATGTAAAGGATTGTGTCAAAGTGTGCATGATTGTGTGTGATTGTGTCAAAGTGTGCGTGATTGCATGCATTTGCACACATTTGTGTGGTTATATGATTTAGGGTTTTTCCTGATGTAGATGTGGCTTAGCAGCCCTGTTCATCAGTTTATCATGATAAGGAATTGACAAGAAAGATTATCGCCAGAATGGATTGCAAGATGAAAACTATGAATGCAGTACATGGAATGATTCTTTGTCAGTAAAGCTATTGATATAGTAGTGCGAGTATCCTTCTAAGCATGTCTCACTGCATGGTGCCTCACCAAGCAATGCAGTAGAAAAGATGGGGACTAGATCAACCGCAAGTATAACATTAGTGAGGGGGACAATACCGCTTGCACGCAGTCCAGAATGGTTTACACACTCCACTTGATAGAGACCCACAGGGGTGCCAGTAGGTGGTAACACGACACAGAAATAGTGGACATAGAGGAGAGGCATGGAGTTGAGGTGAGCTGGAAGAATGCTTCTTGCAGTGAACACTGCTCGCACTTGAGCGACGTCTTCACACAAGAGGTCAGGTTGGCGAAACAGAGAAATAGAAGTAAAGCTTACCAAACAAGTTGTCATCACCTCTACTCAGTAATACTGCATTGCAACATCCAAAGGGATATTTATTGGAAGGATGGAGCGCCTGGATAACTTGGCTACAGTTGATGATGTTTAAGCAGAAGGAAGAGTGCAATTGGATCCAGAATTTGTTCCAAATGACAACTTTACTGTGGATATCCCAATCTCCTGTGGGGTTTCCATTAGAGGTGGTAGAAATGTAGTCGAAGAGCACTTGGGAAAAGTCAGGAAATCTCCAAAGACTCTGGATTTGGGCAATCATGACGTTGACATGGTCTAGACAATCTGTCACATGAAAAGTGATGGCCCCATCTGATGAAACTATGCCTCAGTGGTTAAAATAATCGTGAAATGGGCAGGGGCCACAGAAAGTTGACTCTTTTTCCAGTAGTACATCTTGCAAAAATGACAGCACAGGGTCTATGATTGTTACTTCCTTGTTCTTGATAAGGAGTGCTTGTTCAAATGCTACATTGCTTGCCACACGGAGGATCAGGTACAGGTTGTTATAGGGGTACATTTTTCGCCCTATTTTCACACAGTCACATGACCTCAGCATGTCAGTAAACTGCTCCCTCAGGATAGAGTCCCACCCGACCCATTAGCTGCCAATGCCACTCACTCACAAGCCATTGCAAGTTGTTGTGCTTTGGATCAGTCCCTTATCTTATCTTATCTCAGATCTATGATCCGATCTCCTTTATTTATCCTAGTTGACATAATTATAGAGTTTATACTCCGATGTCTAGAACGTCGTCACATGCAATGTGCACAGGCTAGGGCCAAGGGTTGAACCCTAAGGCTGGGGCTATGCACTTCTTTTCATTTCCGCTCACAGCCTTGAGGCTGTAGTGCTTCTCTTCCATTCTATGACTCATGCCTCATGTATTCCTTTAATCTCTGCACCCACAGCCTCAAAGGCTATGTGTGCTTCCATTCTGATGCACAGCCGATAGCGGGCTGTGTGTCACTTAGTCTATACACGGTAGTAGATCGTTAGATATGATACAAACATGTACAAACCCTTGAGTAGTACTTAAGGGCTAAGACCCGCTCCAGTGAACTCCAGTTTAGTTCACTTGGAGTCTTCCCCATAAACTCCATCCTACACTCTTGAGTCATTAGCTCTAGCTGGCAACCTACAGCCCTATTAGGCTTCTTGGGTTGTTTCACAGGTTGAAGAGCTGAATGGCCTCCTCCTGATTCAATATGTCTACTGCCTGGTTCACGAAGGTAGCATGGTTTCGACTCGTATGCGGGAACACATTCTTGCAATGGGTGATGAGCAAATGCTCTGTCACATCGGCAGTAAACTGAATCAGCATGCCATTTGCCTTGGTCTGATGTGGAAAGCTTTGCATTAGTTCCAGTTTCAGGATGTTGAAGTGGGTCATGGGTCTGCTTTTTGAGGTGTGAGCTTTGAGCTGTAGGATAGCATGCTTCCTGACATGGAAATCATGAAGAGCCTGTGCCATGGATGCAATAGATGAGTTGGTGTGAACAGGGTTCTGTGCCTGATAGATGAATTCTACCATGGCACGAATGGGGAGGATAAACTGATCAGGTGCAATCCCTGCTAAGAGAGGAACGATGGTTCTTTTGATATCGCGGTGGTCTCAGCCTGTCATCTGACTCATGTGGGAGACGCCCAAAGAAAAGTGGTGAATGGCAGTACATCAGTGCAAAAGCTTGAAGCAGGTATCAATAGTATGCGCTCCAGCAAGTGTCTTGCACCAGGTAAGGACATGGTCAAAGAAAAACTTGTGAAGCATATGGAGAATTTCCCCAGTTAAAAATAATGATGGCTCTGCGAACCTCCAATTTCTCCAGAATGGTTTGTGGACGCTGAGTAGTTTGAGCAGCTTGGCCACTTTCTGAAAAGCATCGAGATCCCATGGGTCAACTCTCTGGCACAGTTCGAAGAGTTGTGTGAGTGTCTGCTTGCCTGTCTGGGGTGCAGTGGCCTCAGGATTGCCAAAGTCTGATCTTGCTGCCTGCATGATGGGAGAAGTGCTCATGGCCACACCTGCGACAAGCTGTTGCTCTGGTAGATCTGCAATATAAGAAACAAGTGGCGTGTAACAGAGGCGAACACCACCCATAGGATCAGTGAGTTCCACACTGTGTAAAGCTGCATCTTTGAGAGAAGCTACCACCTTGTCCAGGCAATGGTGAAAAAGGCACACGAGAAGAATAGTCTTGTAGTTATGGTGGACTTCAAAATCAGGTGTTGGGATGAATGTGATGCAATGCCAGGCATGAGATGTAGCTTGCATCCTCACATTGGACTGAATGTTGCTGATCATCATGAAAACAGGGTGCATCTCCAATCCTCCCAATTGATGCGTGACTGGTGTCTTATCCAAGGCAAGAATAATAGCAATCATTGTTGCACCAACAGGAAGCTGATCCTGCAGGAACCGATGGGCATTAGCCAGGGGATCAATCATAGCTTGTGAAGCTTACCTGTATCTCGAATGCACGAGTACCAGTGAAGAACTCACTATACTCACGATCTGTTCCTTTCATTACAACATGGGGGTCATATGTCATATATCTTGCAAACATTGGATTAGCTAGTAGCTCCTGTATGACCTCCAGGCTATTGCGATATATAAATTGGATCAGATGAGTTATATTGAAACCCTTGAAAGTGACAGTTGAAGACTGCCATTCAGTACCCTGAGGAAGAGTTGCTAACCAGCCAAACAGTTTGTTGGCTGTGTTGAAAGACAGCTTTGGGCGACTGTCAAACTTGCATGGAAGTCAGAATGGGAAAAAACAGAAAGACTTGGTGAGTTGTCAGAATAAACTACTCACCCACTTAAGCTTGAGGAACTGGGAGACCTGCAACTTCATAAGGTTCAGGGCAAGGAATTTGGCAAGATCCCATTCTCCCTCATCTTGAAAGGGATAGAACATAGATTTTTCTTGGCGATTCTCAAATTGAAATCCCTTTAAATGGTCAAGCAATGTCTTCCCCTCTTCTGGATAGAGAAACCCAGAGGTGGGATGGAACTCTGCATGGACATCAACATCATTGGGTCCTTGGCAAAAAGCAGGGGGGATTGAAATTCTGTGCATAGCTACGGGGATTTGGCTTGCTAGTTGCTCCAGGCTTGTAATACAGGCAGCGCTGTTAGTGTTGATATGGCAAAGGAATGCAGCTTGTGACAGAAATACTGCATGACAACCAGGACAAATGACTTCCATTCAGATCATGGAATTGAGAGGGTACCAGGCATCAATGTGTTTCAGGTTCGCACTGCAGCTGCCCAACCAGAAATTCTTCTAAGACATTCAAACTCAGACATGAACTCCCATTCCCATCCCTTCCACCACCCTCAGCTATGTCTGTCCCATCAGACCCATCTGATATGACTCCTCCTCTTTCAATTTCAGCTGCATCATTAGGCACTTCCAGTCCAATGAACAACTTCTCTGCTCCCCCTTTTGCCAACCATACACAGCAAGCCCCTGAGTTTGAAGGGCAAGGTATCCTTGGTACAAAGGATGCATTCGAGCCTTGCACCATCAAGTTCCTTCGAAGTGACTCCCCTCCCTCCCATGTTTATGATCAAAACAGTCCTCGTTCTACCCGATCTTTGTCTTTTGGGTCCTCTCAACCACCGAGTACACCCCCTTCCCATGCCTCTCAGCATGGCACTCACAGTCGTTCTGGCTTGACACATTCCTCAGGACAGAAAGCCCAGACCTTTCCAAAGCATCGCCCTTATCCACAACAAGTTGGCCTGACGCCCCCTGAGCTGAGACTTTTCACAAGAACGACACGTCCCTCAGCCCACCTTGGTATGACGATGGAAGAGATAGAACAGGTAGCATTTACCCTCAATGTATGTGGTATTCATACTCATTTTGGATTATAAGGGTAGGGATTTACTGTGTGATGCACTCATCAAGCTCCCTCAAGATATTCTCCAGAAAGTGTTACAGGGGTACATTTTTGCCCCTATTTTATCACATCACATGACCTCAGCATGTCGGTAAACTGCTCCCTCAGGGATAGAGTCCCACCTGACTCATTAACCTCCAATGTCACTCACTCACCAGACATTGCAAGTCATTGTGCTTTGGTTCAGTCTCTTATCTTATCTTATCTCGGATCTACGATCCAATCTCCTTTGTTTGTCCTGGTTGACATAATTATAGAGTTTGTACTCCGATGTCTAGAATGTCAACCATATGCTATGTGCACAGGCTAGGGCCAAGGGTCGAACCCTAAGGCTGGGGCTATACACTTCTTTTCATTTCCACTCACAGTCTTGAGGCTGTAGCGCTTCTCTTCCATTATTCCCCATGCCCCATGCCCTATGCTTCCTTTAATCTCCACTCCCACAGCCTTGAAGGCTGTTCTCGCTTCCATTCTGATGTACAGCTGATAGCGGGCTGTGTGTCACTTAGACTATATATAGTAGCATATCAGTAGATCCGTACCAAACATGTACACACCCTTGAGTAGTACTTAAGGGCTAAGACCCACTCCAGTGAACTCCAGTTTAGTTCACTTGAAGTCTTCCCCAAAGTTTCTCTGCTACTCTTTTGAGTCTTGGTCATTGTTGGCAACCTACAGCTTACTTAAGCTCTTTGGGTTGTTTCAGAAAGCTTACAAGGCCAAGTGAGCAGATCAGGATTTCATCGTCCATCAAGTTGCACAAACAGCAGCTGCAATCAAGAGTTTGGAGAGACACAGGGTGCTCTTCACTGCCCTAAAGCAGCACCAAGAGACAGAGCTAACCACCACAGAATCTGCCCTGGGAATTGTGAAGAACCTTCTATCCCTGCATTCATATGCAGGTGTGGAAGACAATTGTGGCTATTACCATGCTATTTCGCAGATGATCTCATTGCATTGACACTAGTGGAGACCCAGATGGAGCAAGTTGGGGTTGTTGCTCAATCAGACAGTAATGTGTCATCATCTGCCAGTGTCAATGCCTGAGACAAACCAGGCTATGATGTAAGTCACCCCAATCCACTGCTGTACAAAGAACCAAACTGAGATGAATGATGATCAGGGTGATTTGGTGATAACTGGCCTCGAATGACCTGGATTTGTACCACATGTTATTCACATCCATCATGTATCAATTATCAGTCCCTCATTATATGATATTTTTTTGCTGCTTAACCCACACAAGCATGTTCCAGTGATGGCTCTCCAGCAACAATAACCATGTCCAGATGCCAGCACAAGGCATGTTTGCCCCCATTGGAGTATCTGGATAATCAGTAAATCATCGACACAGGACTATCCAAGACCTCAATGCCAACCAGAGCTCTTAAACCTCACGGGCAAGGTGCCACAAGACCCTTGCCTCCTGGATATGACATATCCTCAAAATCCAAGCATCTGCTATGATGCTGGACACTACCTGGCCATTGGTCACAATGAATTACATGCTTACATTCATCAGGGATTGGAGATTGCACAACATGTTTGGATGACGATGCCCCACAGACCTGGCATTCAACTGATCAGATGACCAGAACTGGGATCGACAGTGATCAGTGTATATTGGGAATCCTGAAAGGCAACAGTGTTCATTACATTTTTTATAGACTAGCAAATCTGAACCTATCCATCGGCCCATGCAGGAAATACGTGTCCCCATACCCCCAACCCCCCAACCCCCCACTGCTACTCCGGTTGCTGGTACCTCTGCACACATGTCCCCTGCAGGTGAACCTGCAATCCAATGACACTCCACCATCACTCTGCCTAGTACCCCCACCTCCACACCTACTACAGAAGCAACTGTATCTGCGTCTTGAATGCCACCCCATCCTCCCACTAGTCTGACTGTCAGTCTCCCAAAAGGGCTGAAATGCTGTGTGTTAGAGGATGCCAAATGGCATATATATCTCCTACTATTAATGGAGGAAGCAATTCCAATGCCACAAGGCAAAAGTGAATTCATCAAGACTGCTACAAGAAATGCATTGCGCTCAGTCTGTGGCAGTGGTATATCATTTCACACTGTTTCATCACATATTTCATACTCTACTCCAGCCTCCATCCAGGAATTGGACACAGAGGCGGAATTAACCATGGCAATGGCTGCAGTCCGATGATCCTTCAAAGATTATACATCATGCTGTGTTCAGCGGTCTTTTAGGCTTCATCTTCCACTTGACACAGATGAAATTGAGCACAGGCGCTTGCAGGTCAAGTATCTACTCTCGGAACTTTGCTACTTGAAGAAACCCATCCAGGTCAATGTCAGTGACACCCAATTCAACTATGAGGAGCTGTTCACTACAGAACTTTTCTTGGATCTTGTCATTGATGTCCTCTTTCTCAGACATCAGCAGCTACACTGGTTTATCAAACACAACAATCTAGATCAAGCCTTTGGGCTCGCAGGAGCTGCAATCTGTGCATCACTCTGGGACTTTACTGAAGTGTTGAAACGTAGTGTAGTCAACTACCTTACTATAATAGGTAGTGTTATATAATCATAGACGCTGTACACTATTTAGTTCTCTCGGCCCTGTCTGAGAATGAACAGGAGTTTCAATTCTTCTTAAACACGAACCACAATCATCTGAGTCCAACCAGACCTCAATGTAAGTTTCAGTATTCCTTGGATCATTCCCTTTGCCCT
>JBBPLN010000759.1:0-13921 GCA_038089815.1 Sutorius eximius
CTATTGACACGAGTGTCGTTGGACCAAGAGGACAGGTCAGGAAGTACAGAAACGGCTCGGTACCACCTGTCCACGTGCCGGTCAAGCTTCGAAACGCCTCGCTTGACCTCCCCAGAAGCCATGAGTACGAACGATTCGAGCCTAATCCCTCAATGTATTCCATTGCCCCATCTATCTCCCCACCGCATCACAAGAAAAGCGGCGAATTGAGATGTCCGTCCTCGCAGACACCTGCAAGCAGGCAAGGATTAGCCCCGAGAACCCGCGCACCAAGCATCCGCAGGTCAGGGGTGCCCGAGCCCCTGGAGTTTGATGAGGGCCAGATTTGCCTCGACACCGCTAACCTAGGTGACCAAGAAGTCGCCACGTTCCTCAAGGAAGTTGACGCAGCGCTGTCGGCGATCGTCAACGGATCCCCAGCCGTAGCTGCTGATAGCCGTGCGTTCTTGGCCGTTCCGGGTGCCACGAGCCGTCTGGTCAGTCGCCACCAGAGTCGTAGGCCTTCGTCTCAGCACTTGAGGGCTGATTTATCTGCGACTGTCCGGAGCCACGAGAAGGAGAGCACAGTACGAACTGGCTTTAGCCTCGTTGCGACCGCACAAACATCACCGCACCCCGACGTCATTCCCTCGCGGGCCGCTTCGCCACTGTCTGGCCACGCAGACACCATTCCCATTCCGCGAGTAGTCGACGTCACGGCAGGCTCGATTCCTGGGAGTCCCGCACGTAGTGCGGTGCATGCAGCAGCATTCCCGCTCCCACAACGCGTGTCGCCACAGCCCTCGCCACGGCAGGAGCTCGTCGAGTGGGTCTCTCCGTCGTTCGTATCATCAGTCTCCGCACCGAGGGAGCACCTGCAACTTGGTCGCGCGGGCTCTCGGATTGGCGATGCCAACGGGAATGAAAAAGGCCGTTGAAGACGGGTGCCTCCAGGGCGTCCTTGGCAGGCATGCCTCGCAGGTCGCATCACCGCAGCCCTGAGCCTCTGCAAAGAACGTTTGCCTCTCCGAAGTCCGTTTCCATGCACGGCTTCTGTTCGCTGCCTATCCTCTTGGATGACGAAAAAATATTCCCTAATTACGCCCATGTTTCTCTGCGGCTGTCGTGGGCGAAAGCCATGTTTAATAAGGCACTTGGTTTAGCCCGGCGCTAGGTCCAAACTTATCTATATAAGTATCGTACTCCCCAACTATTTGCGTGGTTGTACTTATCGTATTGGCCACTGCGCCGAGTGTACATATGTAAAGTAGCAAATGCACATGATCGTAGTTGCACATAATTGCCAACGCGTTCGACGATCCTCCTGCCACACTGATCGTCCTCGTCGTCCATCGGCGTCTGACGAGACATGAATCAACAGATTCATGTCCGAAGAGACTGGGGAAAACGTCAAAAAACGCCGCAAGCATGTCAAGGAATCAATTCGTACCTGTGCTATATAGCTACGGGGTTATTGCACGTAATGTGCCATATTTGCTAGTCGTTCTGGCCTTTTGAGGCAAGTTGAAGCCACCTTACGATGCGGTCTGGGAATCTTGTCCACGCTTGTCTTGACTGCGCTATCGCATTGAACGAAACGCGCTCATCTCATTTCAGTCGGCAAGCGTCGAATGGAAACCACGCGTTGCCCAAAAAGTGGGCCTCGACTGCGGCGCGAATCCAGGGAGCATCACGGCCCGCCTGCAGGCCAACGCGTTGTTTGACTCGGCCCGCATCATGGAATCCCCCCGTCGTTCATTTATCGTGCGCGACTGACCGGGGTTTTGGGTGATTCTAGCCATTCGTTCTCTTTACTTATGAATTTGCGCGTCAAAAAGAAACGAAGCTCCGCCTCTCCCTCGCTCCCCCTCGTTCCGAACAATAAACGAATCCGTACAAGCTCACGATGAGCGCTGCAGGTGTTACGTTGGCTCTCACACCAGCTCTGTGGGTCGCGTAATACGTACAAAAAGAAGGCCCTGCTTTTGCTATTGAACCCGACTCTTTCATCATCTTCCTTCCGCGCGGATGTCACGACGCAAACCTGTACCAGCAATCGTTCGTGTCCCTCTTGCTTTCTGTGCAGAACGTGCTCATGCCTGCCTCTCTGTAGCGTTCCGCGGGAAGCTCCTCAAAGAATATCGTCGTCTTTGGCGAGAGCGGCGTAGGGAAAAGCTCTCTGATTAATCTGATCGCTGGTCGATCAATCGCCGCAACTTCAAGTAGTGCCAAGGGGTGCACGTTCCACCACAAAAAGTATGAATTACAGGTCGACGACACGCCATACGCAATTTGGGACACAGCTGGTCTCGATGAAGGTACTTACGGAACGGTCCCTGCGGATATTGCAGAGGAGAACCTCAGGCAGCTCCTGCGCGATCTGAGCAGGGCCAAAGGTGTCCACCTCTTGGTGTATTGCGTCAGGGCCTCTCGTCTTCGCAAGACATTGCTCGGCAATTATAACCTCTTCTACTCCGCGATCTGTCGAAAAAAGGTACCTATCGTGGCTGTCGTCACTGGGCTGGAGAATTACGATGGAGACATGGAAGATTGGTGGGCAGCCAATGAGGCAGAATTTGCCACGCTCAAGATGCACTTTGATGGGCATGCGTGTGTGACAACCCTCAATGCCGACAAGGTCAATTCGCCCATCCTCAAACAGCGTTGTCACGCGTCCAGACAGACCGTTCTTTCAGTGATCGCCAACACTTGTCCACGTGATCGCTGGGGAATCGAACGAGAGGGTTGGGTTTCGGCAGCTGTTACGGACGTCCGGGCCATGTTCAAGCCCCGACACGACGGTCGCTATCCGACGCCCGTCGTCGCACTGTACGAAATTGCAGAACGTCCCCGCGATCCAACTGGGTCTCCCAGGGATACATCGGCGTTTGAGGGCGCACGCCTCATGGACGCCGGCGGGAGCCCCCTTCTTGTCTACCGTCTTCGCGACCAACACCTACGCGCAGGTGCGCGGTTCAAGAAGCAGATCGCACCGCGCGGGGCAGACCTCTTGATTTTTTGCACCTCCGCTCGCAACGACCCTGGGACATCCCGACGGCGCGCCGCAGCCTTTTACGAGTCGTACGGGGGTGACACGCGCCCGCTCCTTATCATCGTCCAAGATGCGCTGTCGGATGAGGCGGCACACGAGTGGTGGAATACGCTCGACGGGAACGACAAGGAAGCGGACAGCGAAGAGCACTCGAATGCACACTACGTCGTTGGGAAGCTGCATGCTGTCGTGCGTGCGCTTCCGCCGCGCTCGAGCCCGGACGCAGAGAATGTGGTGGCCAGGCTTCGGCGGACGATACAGACGCGTTCGCTGGAGCCGGTCGATGTCGTGCCCACGGGATGCTTTGGGTGGTTGACTGGGGGACGACGTCGGCCCAAGATACAATCTGGGAACGCAGGCGCGGTACCGGACGACTGCTTGACCAAGTCCAATGTATGGACGTCATGGCACGCGCGTTGACCGAACGCATGGGTCACTCAGGGGAGTTTATAGTGGTCTTGCACGGTCGGTATCGGTCGTGACTGGCCCAAGAGGCAATGGCCTTGTCTTTATTCGTTATTCGATCTACTGTCACTTATTGCGTAGATTTCAGACTCTTCAGACGATTGAGTGTTTTTCGGATGCTCTTTGTTTTTGCTTAGACAGGCTGTATGCCGAGTATGTAGGATATGTCTTCGTCAGGATACCGTCCGAACACGTGTAGGTGTTGGACTTGTGAATTTATGTTTATTAACTGTACGTTATCGGGTCTGAAGGACGCAACTCGGAACGGTGATTCAGAACTTTGAAACCTGTTCGATGAGCTGGCCCGACGCACGGGCCTGCATCGTGTAGGATCCATGTAGAACAGAAACAAAAAGTATGTAAAACTGAAAGCGAAACAAGATGCCTCCCGACAGGGTCCCGCCAACACGTGTATCGCTCACATACAATAAATGACTCATCCCATCATCAATTTCACCGACGGGAGAACCGCACGGGAACGGAGCCGAGCATTGCCCCTTTGCCTCGCCGTAAGGTCGCCGGTCACCGATCGCGGGATGATGGATCCAATGGAACGCGAGCAAGTGGTTGCCTCGGCCGAACGAGGCCAGGCGAGTGGCAGGATCGGAAACCCAAGTATCAACGCCTCCACGTCCCTGTCTCCGTCCCTGGCCCATCCCCGTCCCCGTCTCCATCCCCGTCTTCGTCCCTGGTGGGTTCCGACCCGAGAACACACTAGAGAGGGAACGATTGGCAACGATCGAGGAACGGGGGTGGTTTCAGATACGCTCCACTGCTCTGCTGATCACGGCGGCTCGGGCCAGGAAAACGTTTCCACGTCCCCTCGTTGAAAACACGCGGTCCAACGGTGGGGTGGCTGCGCCGATCGCGCCGCGCGCGAAAAAACAAGACAACAACAAGTATAAAAAAATTGTTCGTTTCGACGGCGCTGCGGTGCGTGTCCGCGGTCCGCGAGCTGCGTTCCCTGCGTTTGGCGACGCAGTTAGCCTCACACTCGAGTTTGCGCCGTGGTGTTAGTGTACAAAGGGGGACGGGAGGGATGTTCATCCGTCTGCGCAACATGGGACGCACGCCGGACCAACCTCTCTTCTCGCACTCGTTGCATGAACATGTCGCCTCAACGGACACATGGGGAGACCTCTCCACGGACCACTGCACTATCTGTGCATGGGCAGTGGGTAGCACAGGGATAGGATGCACCCTCGGACACACCTCGACGGATATGACGCGTTGTTTCCAAAATCCAGAACAATGGAATCGCGTTATTTTTTTTTATTCGCGTACAGCCAAGGACGAACGGGGACCCTGTGGTGAGGACTCGCTACTCCACGGACTTGTCCAGGTACGGCGTGAGCTCCACAAACCGTTTCCCTGTGATCGGAAGAAAACAATTCAGCAGTGCTGCGTCGCCTCGATGACCCTCAATAATACGGATTGAATTTGCAAAAGGGAACGGACGAGGGAACACCACGGAGACCCATCATAAAAACGCCACCAGGCCCACACAGGCATTGATCGGAACGAGATGTGCGATCGACTGTGAGGCTTTGATATTGCTTGGCAGCGCTATTGATAATAAATTCAATAGCCCATGAGGCGCACCATCAAGCGCGAACGCGCGAGAAATGCGTCGCGTTCGTGTCCGCGTTTGATGCAGGCTAATGACACATATTATCTTGGGACCTCATAGTGGGGGCAGCGTAAATACGTACAAGAGAGCTTCGCGAGTCTGCATTTGGAAAGGCTTATTGGACGGCTAACGCAAGGGTCCTGAGGGGCGTACCTTGTGTGCTAGACTCGGACCTATTTCGACGGTCCAAAGGTGGCACAAGGCAACGCCTACCATTTGCTGCAGCATTAAATCACTCGAAGGAGGGTCGCGATGAAACGGAGAGCCCGGTTACTTGAACAGGGCGAAATCTATCGCGCCACCACGTCACTCCCTGGGTCCGAGCATCGTACATAGGGGGTCACATGATGTGAAATAGTGGGGGACAGGACCACATACAAGCGCACTGGTGGCAAGTCAGCATCTCAACAGAGAGAAGACGGGTCGATTTGAATGAATAGGGGTCCTCAGGCGTTTTGGGGCGTCTGTTAGCTAAACGGGATGAATCACCTCACAGATGGGCCACGTCGTTGGTGCGTCGCACGACCTGGGGTAATAGAGAGTGCCCCATGGGTGGAACTGCGGAGACATTGGACGATTCAGTTGGGAGCGATTAAGATCGGTCCGTGTGTTCACAGGGCGGATCATGTGAAGCAAGGCAAGGCATACTGTGACGTTCGGAGCGTGGATGTCCATCTGAGATAGAGGGTGCGTGAACGAAGCGGCGGAAGGGTGACCGATGCGGTGGTGGCACGGGACACACCAAGTGACAAAGGTCGTTGGATTCTCATGAACTCGGAGAGGAAATTCGCCACCCACCATGCCAAGCGGGAAAGTTAGGTTCTCGATGAAGGTTCATGTAAAGTTCCGGCCCTGTCAAACTCCCCAGAGGATGCAACTCGCCAAGCGATGCTCTGTTCTGTGGATCAAACCAACGCCCCGCTCTACTCGACTCATCACGGACTACGCACCGGACGTTCATCGCTACCGAACATTACCTATTTGAACTTGTTTGAGTTTGTTTATGCAAATACCCGTAGTGTAATCGATTAGTACCCACCGCCGCGATGGAAGGCGACCGTTCTATCCTCTCGCCACGGTTAACCCGGATCACGACGTACAGACCGGGTTTCAGGGACATTTCCGCCCCATCTCGCCTCAAATCCAGTTCAAACATGTCCCACATGACTACACGCAAGCGTCGTCATCTGACCTCCACGAGGACGGTGGCCTTGCCCCAAAAAAACAGAGATTTCACTCGGTCACGGATGTCCTCCGTTCCTGAATCGTTCACAGTCCAGGAATATGGTCCCACACACGCACATGCGGTGATCGGTTCGCACCAAACGTGCCACCTCGTACCAAAAAGTCATGGTGGACCTGGAGCGTTGGACACCCTTCCTCTCTCGGTGTACAAAGTTGTGCATCCGTATGGTGTCTCGTCCGGAACTCGGGAAGATCAGCGTGTGTAACGTCATGTATCAATGTACAACGCCCGCAGTGGTCGACCCGAACGTGTCCGATAAGCGTGCGCACCAACGTGTGTCTGACGCGGCGCGAGTGCCAGCTGTCGAGTCATTGGACGTGTTTGTGTTTGTGTACGCTTGACACCCAATCTATTATCTAATTCCATCGTCCACAGAATACAAGTGACACGACAAAAATCCCTGGTAGAGAATACACAATGCCCGGCTGGGCGGTCCCTCGAGAAAAACAACGAGCGAGAGGAGAGAGATACACAAAAATGACAGACGTCTCTCCGACGACCCACGACATCCATGCATGGGATAAGTTACAATAACATAGTCTGGGTCAAGTCCATATCTAGCATATCGTGCAGCAATCCGTGACATGAGCGTTTTCATGTGGCCGGTGGCGGTTGGCAGGTGATGCCGGATTGTATTCTGCGACGGCGTGGCAGCCATACCCTGGCTGACTCACCTGTCCGAGCTCGTCGCCCATTAACTTGGGAAGAGTGCGGCAAGGGGTTAGGATGCCAAGACATGTCGAATACCTGCCACGGTTGCCCGCATGGATACCCGCTCGGTGGTGTTTAAAACATCCACCACTTTCCGCTGCCCAGGCCAAGGCCAGATATTCGACCTCGTTCGCCTCCCAGAGTGAAGCCAGCGAATGGTTTTCGTGCACTTCGTCGGTCTTCCTCTTCGGGTGGTGCGCCAAGGCCAGCGACGGACGCAAAGGACACGTAGCCCGGCAACTGCCTGAGTGCATGAGAAGCAGCATCGGGGTCAAATGTAGCTGAGGAATTGGGTGAATGTCGTGCAGGGGAACACGTCGGCAAACGCGCGTGTGTCTCGACGATGGGAGAACTCGCAACAAAGGTCATCACCGTGGGACCACCACGCTTTGACGGCGAGGCCGAAAATGTGGGTGGTGATGGCGGTAAAGGCGTATATATCCACGGTGAATCCGGGTGTAGTCGTTTTAGCTGTTCCTTCTCCTGCGACGTGGGAGTGCGAGGGGGGGAACGTAGTCCTTGCGGGGCCCGAGGGCTTCGTGGGGACTGAGGAGCTACGCGTGACGGGGAGCAAGTTCGGTGGGGAGATGTCGTGGCATGGGCGACGGACGCGGACTGTGAATGCCAGTGTCCCCTCGGGGATGTCCGCTTCGACCGGGGCGACACACATGGGTCGAGATCAGGGACCGTCAGATGTGTTTGATGTGATTCATGCGAATGTGTCTGTGAATTGGACATGGAACCAAGCGAGGACGGGAGGGATGCGGTGTGTGACTGGACATGTGTCAGCGCCTGTCGTGAATAGAAGAATGAGGTCCAAATACTGCTACACAAATACTTACATCGACAGTATCCCTGTCTCTGTCTATCCACATGCTGTGTATAACCGAGTCGAGACGATTGCGTAGAACAGCCTCGTGTGGGGCGGCATCATGGTGGCGCGCGAGGTCCTCGTGGTTTTCCTGCGTGTATGCGGGGCGGGGAGAGGTGTTACGACGCGAGCGACCAGAACGCGATGAAGAGTAGGAGGGTGAGCGCAGCAGGCGAGAGTAGGATGCGTTCTCGTTCTCATCTGGGACGTAGAAGCCAGGTTGGTGCGTGTGGCCGAGGGCAGAGGCAGCACTATTCCGGCGGGACGAGGAGCGGAAGAGGATGGCGGACTGGAAGAAGTCCTCGTCCTCGTCCTCGTCGCAGGTGCTCGAGGCAGAGCGGGGACGGGATGCGTGGGCGTGATTGCGGAGGGTATCGTCCTTGCGGAGGGTATCCCTGAGGAGACGTTCTGAACGTGAGGGTGGACGAGGGATGGGATTGGAGGTGGACATGGGAGTGGAGGGGAAGAAAGGGAAGGAGTGGACGGGCGTATGTATACGGGTGACCAGTGACAGGAGATGGGACGTGATCGTGTGACAGTAACCTCACCGAACACACGAGGTAGGTTTGGTAGACAAGTCTAGTCCGAGTCCCAATCCGACGTATAGAACCCGGCGGTCTCGACGCTGGGATCCATTTCACGGGACATGGACACCGGTCACAAAGTCTCAGATTATTCCCCGCGCATGTCCTATTTTTGTGTCAATTGAGCCGAGGAATTTAGAGCGTATTGTACTTCTCCCCTGCGACCGGGCCACCTCATTTATACAAACCTACCATACACATGCACTCCCGCCCGCGACGTTCCGTACTGATGAAGAAACTGGGTTCGAGTACACCCAATTTTTTCATGATGTGCATGACCCATGACGTTGACCTCTTCGGCGCCACCAACACATGTGCCTTCGGCGCCGCCGATCATGTTCATCAGCTTCCCGCCGTTCTCCGCCCTATCCGCAGTTCGTACCGACCACCTTTTGTTGACCACTCTCTATCCGACCTTGGAAACAATTGCTCGCTCTGACACCGTTTTGAACACCACAACCCCAATTTATGCATGCAACCCCCAAAGTCTCCTTGGTTGCATTGCCATAATTGATCCCCGAAGCCAAACCTTCTCTTCACGCATTCATAAGAAGGGCCTTTCCCTCTTTGCTCTTGCCGGCTTCCAATTTTACCCCACAGAACCTTCTTTCTCACAAAACCTGTGCGCCGTCGCCATCGCCCATTACTGCCTGCTTTCCGTGATCCATTCAATCCCGCAGCTTCCCGAGAAAGTACAGCTTCCGTAAGCTACCTCATCACTTTGGGCGTTATCTCGTCCGATTCAAGTATTCCTCAAATCGGCCTTATCTGATGATCATCAGTGGAGACTGCTTGACGCAACGTAGCACGATCGGTGAGATATGATATATGATGGTAGATGGGTCCATTCCCATCGTAGACACACTTGTTATCGACGCACGACCAGGCTAACCCTCGTACCCATTCCATGAAACATGATTAAAACCTCGATTCTGACTCGACGTCCTCCGTAACGACATCCGTCCATATACTATGGGCCCGTACAATCCGCACGATCCCGCGCGCCGTCCATCGAACCGCACAACGGAGGAGCGCCACATCCGCTCACTAGCCCATCGCGAATCGCGACCGTTGTTCCGTGGAGCTGCTATCGGAACCCCACATGCATGTACACGATTCCCCGACGCTCCCGGTGCTACACAGCAGTGCCCCCAACGGCAATATCGTACACGCTCGGCGAGCCGCAATTCAAGCTCAAAACTGGAACGGGATTTAGGGTGCGAACCTCAACGCCAATCGATCAATCCAATGGGATAAACCCCTCAGATACGTATCTGTCCAGGTCGTCCGCAGGTGTCCCGTTGTCCAACCGGCTCCTTCCGTGCCTCTCCGTTCTGGCGGATATCGATCGGAGCTGGACGGGGCCGTATCGTGGGCGATTCTCGGTGATCAATGCTTGCCAGCGTCTCATGCAGCAGCCTGCGCGAGCAACATCGATATAGTAGGCGCCAGATCTCCATGACATCGAGGGCTGCGACACAAACGTTTGATATTGCAATCCATTTGCGGTGGACTCCTTCCTTCAGTGGGAGCGACGTGCTCGCCCGCAACTCAATCGGTCCTGTGACACTCTACGCCCAATGTCAACGACGCGTTGATGTCTACCGTGCTCCACAAAGAGGGTGAGTTCGACGCGGAACTTCCCTGCGCGTACGTCGTGCTCCACTTTACCAATTCATAATTCATGATCAATTTTAAGCAGCCAAGAGGTTCACGTGGCGTTGCTATAAACAGGGGTTGGGGCCAACTCTGATAAGGGACCGCGACCGCTCCACATTTGAGACACGTATGCGGCCGCCTTCTGATCCGCCTTGGAGCTCTGTCGGGTATCCTCCACGACTTATCTGCGTATCAGAAGAGTCGGAACGACATCGCCCGGTCGACGCGGTCTACATCAACTGACACGTCAATATCGACGTGCGTTCCAAACGTGAGCTTTACAATCTTTCGATCGTTGTTTCAACTGAGCACGATATGACCTCTTTCCCAGTTTTAAGACTGCCTGATCTGCTACCCTTCTAGGATCCAGAGCATGAAACCTTGACCTAATCTGACGACGCAATCAACTCGTAAATCAGATCAATCGTGCCTTCTTGGGGACCACCCTGAAATCTCCGGACCCAAATTGAAGAAATGATGTGCCGGCCGAGGTGATCCAGTGCTGGACATCACCATGTGCAAGGGGTAGAGCACTGAGCTCGGTCCGTTGCTACGTTTGGCATGTCATCTGATCGCAGGCTACATGAGTACCATACTGGTAAGGACTCTCGCAAAACGCAAATTGCTTTACGATCTACTCGCGCTCTAACTGCACACGTGAGAGCGGATGCGGCGACCGTTGATTATATCCATAGGCTTAGGGCGCCAGGCATATCCATATCCCGTGTTGTGGGGGAACGACGGCGCGCTGGGGATTTGTAATCCAGGGCTGAGTCGAATGGAGATCCCCGGTCGTTGTCTCGACTTGGTTCGAAAACCTGACAGGTGCACACAACCACTAGTAATGCCGATGGCTTGGCCTGTTCAAACCAACGTGCGCCCATCAACGATCAATATCAAAAGTATGTCCGTAGCTCACATATGCGCACACAGGCTTACACTGGCATCTCGATTTGGTCATTGATACCTCTAGCGGGGTGCCAGCTCGCGTGACGATTCTAATTCAGTTCGTCTGTCGCAACTACCTGAAACGTATCGTCGTCAGGGCCAGCCAACTCGACATGAACTGGATTCAGAGCTGCTCTGGTTCGGAACCGGACATGCTGTACGCACAGGAGCCCGACCGAGTCACTTGCGGCGTGAGACATGAGACTGCTTCTCGAGTGAGAGCGTTCAGAACCGCTACGTACGTTACACGGACGTAGCTTGCGTCTTGCGCAACCCTCGACTCGGGTAAGGTCCGTACAGAGTCTCGACCCTCGAAGACGCCCCTTCAAACGACGTGGACATGTAATATATACAATAATAAGGGGTACTGGCAGTCTCCGAGAAGTCGGGATGTTTCAAATTATCCTGGAACCTGGGGCCGCTCAACGTTCGCTCGAGATGAGTTGAATTGAGGTACGTTATCTGCCATAGATCGATCTGCGTGATCAGTGCGGCGACGCCAGAAGAACAAAAAAGCAACTCGTTTGCGAGAATCCGAGCGTCGGGACGTCATGACATGTGTCCTTGTAGTACATATTCGGCGTGAACGGCCTCGCCAGTAGTGTACCTGATCGCATAGCTTTCCTCTGAGACAAGATAGGGCTGAAACGATCGTCATGTCAGTCGTTTTATGGAGAGTACAAAATGCCTCGGCCACGCGATTTGAATTTCGTCATGAAGAATGCAAACTGCGGGTTTGAGATTGAAAGCCTTGATCAATTTTGGGGAATGTTATCCATTCTTTGACATACGGTCTGATTTATCATTTTGAGACAGGCACTAACGAGCGAATGGGGCCTATTGTATTTGTGTACATCCTACATGCTTTGTTTTTCGTCCTGGGTAGCCTATCCATCCAGGGTCCATATAACGAACGGTAGAGTGGATGATATGTTAAGGTATCATGTCATGTCATGAGCGGACGAGCCTATACATAATCCATAGTAAACCATATCGGATCAACGCAAAACGACGCAGAGATCAAGATGCAAGAACCCAAGCGGTAACCCAACTGGACTCTTCCACTGTGATCTGGACCATGTTCGCAAATCGGATGGCACCAGGCTCCGAGTCGACACCAGTCGTGATCTTTTTGCAGGTCGGGCTTTTCATGGGTACGTCGTGAAGCTGGCTCGTCCGTCCGACGACACGTCCTCATTCGGATCTCTCTGGAGCGTGAATGTGATTTCGCCAATCTCGATTCTGTCCTCGAGCATCTCTGCAGATAGATCCCCGTCGTATAATGACAGTGCGCAGTCTGCAGAAGAGGGTGTCGGTGTCAGACAGTGGGTTGGATCGAAGCTCTAGACACTCACGGTCACCGGTACGAACTTGGTCAATGGTCACTGGCTTTGTTCGGCGGATGCACTTATACCAGAACAAAAACCGCCTCTCGACTTCAACCTCAAACACGTCGTCATCCGCGATCGACGGCCTGCGATTTCGTTCGTCAGTACTGCGTAAAACCCAGGACAGTCTGGCCTCGCCACCGAGAGTTGGAAAACGTGAGCTCACCGTGAAGACCGTTCATCGTCGACATCTCTCCATGGCCAGTGAACGCTTGAAACATTGGACCCATCTGGACTCCGGTCATGTACCTTGACGGCCGACGAGACAAAATTGCGCGTCTGCGCGCGCACGCGGAGCCGCATCTTTGGCCGAAAGAGTTTTATCCATTTGTTCGTCGGTAGCTCGTATGCGGTGAAATCTACATCGCGATCACGTTAGTATTTCAAGGCCCTTCGAAAGAAAAAAAAATGACGCGCTGCGCCACTCACGTACCGATGAGCGACAGGGCGCTTGAGACAGACATTGTGCCTATGAGACTGGTGGCAAAGAGCAGATTCTAGGTCGCTTTGGCGAGGTTGGCGAGGAAGACCCGTACGACTGAGGCGAGCTATTGGAACAGTCCTTGACGTTGGTCGAAGCGTTGAGCACACAGGGCTTTTGTACTCGGCACCGGCTCATTTCCGGCTCCGGCTAGGCCCCGGCGTCACGGCATCATGCAAGCTTGGGTTTGTGCACAGCTGCCAGCGTTTGTTCTCAAGAGATAAGGAAACGGCGACAGGTGCGTGTTTATCGTATGTTCCGGTACCGCGATAAGGCTGTTCGACGCTGTATCATATCGGCGTCTGTATATTCTAAGAGCAGGTGGCACTCTCTTTGGGCGACAGCAGGAGTAGTACGGCTTCTATGAGTACGCCAGTATCTGGGCCAGTATCATTGTACACGTCCCGCCCTTGAGCTCCTGGCCGGGTCGAACGGCGTTGCACTACTACTAACGAGGGTCTATACCGTGAGGCTCGGGTTTCAAGCGCCCGTGGCTAAGCCATATCCAATTCGGTGAGAAGCCATACTTATCTAGTAACATTGTTAACCCTCCACCCTAGCACTAGGCCGGCTCCTGCATGTTTGAGCCGAGCCCCTAGAATGCTTCTGCATGCTACCCTGCACGCCGGCACCATGTCCTGCTCAGCCGGTGGGGTGCACCCCGACGCAGTGTCGGCAGATTTGCTGCCCAGCCAAGATAGTTATTCAAAGGGTTCCCCGTTCTTCCCGAACATTACTTAGCTATCTCTGTGGAGCTAACAGAAGTTCTTCACGAGGCGCTGCGGTCGTCTCTGTGCCCCATGCAATGATGACATTGTTCTGGTGAGCATAACCTGTTATCTACTGTGATCTTGCATAATCCCTATCGATTCTGGTGCTAGCACGAGCATGAGCATAAGCATAAGCA
>JBBPLN010000760.1:0-13917 GCA_038089815.1 Sutorius eximius
GTGCTTTTACCGCATCCACTGGCCCCGACGAGAGCAATGTATGTACCAGGTTCAGCTTTGAGCGAAAGACCCTGTAGCACGCGAACGCCGGGTCGCGTCGGGTATCGGAAGTGCACATTTTCGAAACGAATCTGGCCCTGGACGTCCTCTTTCTCGAGCGTCTTTCCAGCAGTAGACTCGGCGTCGATTTCAGGAACGGAGTCGATCAGCTTGACCATTGCGGCTCCGGCACTGCGAGCCGAGGAAATGTCAGGCACAAACGAAAAGATATTGCCTGCTTGCATCGTCCCAAATACTGTGCTCTACGGGGGGAACCTTTAGGGGGGGAAATCAGTAGCACAGAGGAAACGCACCATAAGAGCCACGAAGAACGACTGTGTACTGACTTCCAGGCGAGAGACGAGCGTTGAGCCATACCAAAAGACGAGCGCAATGACGAAGAACGACATTGATTGCGAAAGTGCGTACAATAGGTTGCTCCACACTGCAGACTTCTTTGAGTGTCTGAGAGGTTCTTCCAGACTCTTGCTGTACAATCTGAGACAGTCTTCCTCCCGAGTGAGGGAGGCAACCGTGCGAATGGAGGCAGCAGCCTCGCAAGCCAGCTGAGCCGATGCCTCGTGGGCACTCTTGTTTTGTTGGTCTTTCAAGACGACGACACGCTTCGTGGTCGCTCAGCGCGCAAAGGAAAGAGACTAACAGGACACACTCACCAAGCGAATAAACCCAGTCGAGACAATGAAGGGAATACAGGCTAAAATGACCAGTCATCAGCAACTCCACGGCAGACTGAACAAGATCACGAACCTATGCCGACCAAAGCAGGTTTATACGCGTAGCACAAGCCAATTATTGAGCCACCAATAAGGGTGACGATGGACTGTACGATACTGGATGCCTGTTAGATAGGCTGATTCGATGCAAGGACTACTCACGTTCCAAGGGTGATTCCAGCCAAACCACTGACTTTTTGTGGGTTGTCACTCAGACCGGCGGTGAGAGAACCAGTCTACAAGGATCTGTCAGAGTTGGCTGATAGACAGCCCGGAATCACGACGTACACTGTGTTCATCCTTGTCAAAGTACTCGACTGTTGAGAGTGGTATGTGGCAAGCGACACAATGCGTAGAGGAGAAACTTACTATCTTGTCGAAGGATGGCCTTGAAACTGATGGACCGCAATTTAGATGTTAAGATAGCGGCTGCGGATCCGAAGAAATAATTCTGGAAAGCGATGGCGAACGCAGAGAGGATTGCAATGATGAAAAACCTTGGCCGGACTCAGACATTTCAACCTCATAAAGGAGCTTATCTTACCATAGGGCGTTCCTGTTCCCATCGTGTTGTCGGACAGAAGGATCGACTTGAGAGAAGCCAGAGATGGCCTGACCTAACGGGATATGAGCGTATGCTTACGAGATGCGGTCCGGCAGGAGAAACTTGCCATAGATGATGCCAAACACTGGATAGACCATTCCCGACACTGTTCAAAAGCTGAGTCCCTCATCGAATGGATGTCTAAAGGAAGCAAGCTCACCCGCAGCGAATATCGTGCCGATCCCATACCTCCACAATCCCTCTCGGTTAAATAAACCCATCCGCATGAAGACATAGAACATGTTGTACTTGTCCTCGTTGACCTCTTTTCGTTTTCTTTCGTCGTTCCGCTTCTGAGCAAGATCAGAGGCAATGGACTGAAGGGTATCCCTGCGGCCAAGCGGGACGACTTCTTCAACAGTCTTCTCCACGTCTACCTCTATATTCATGGTCGCGGTGCTGTTGCTATCATCCATTTCCTTCGTCTCTCGAAGTTTCTGGGCATGGACGAGACGCGAATAAGCACTGTTTTCGTCAGCCAGGAGTTCCAAGTGTGTGCCCTTCTCCAAAACGTGGCCTTCTCCCATGACGTAAATGCAGTCGGCATCCTTGATCGTAGATAGTCGGTGAGCGATCGTGATCGTCGTACGACCAGCAGCAGCCTTGTCCAATGCATCCTGTACGATACCTTCGGACTGTGTGTCGAGGGCAGAGGTTGCCTCGTCAAGAAGTAGAATCCGAGGATCAGAAACGATGGCACGAGCGATTGCGACACGCTGCTTCTGACCACCCGATAAGAGGAAGCCACGTTCGCCAACCATGGTATCGTATCCGTTGGGTAACTTGCTGATAAAACTATCCGCGTTGGCTCTGATACATGCTTCTTTGATGAGTTTGAACTTCTCTTCCTCTGAGAGGTGTTCGTGAGGGGTGTTGATCAGGCCGTGGGCGATGTTGTTCTTGATGGTCGTCGAGAAAAGGGTGGGTTCCTGGGAGACCAGGCCAATTTGCGAGCGCAACCACTTGATGTTCAAATCGCGGATGTCGACACCGTCGAGTTTGACAGACCCGCTCAGAGGATCATAGAAACGTTCAATAAGGGAGACTATAGTCGATTTACCGGAACCAGAAGCACCGACCAAGGCAGCGGTTTCGCCAGCAGCAAAGGTGATGCTGATGTTCTTGACGATAGGCACGTCCGGACGAGAAGGGTAGCTAAACTTGACATCCTCAAAGGTGATCTCGCCTACAACCTTTTCTGGTTTGAGTCCATCGGGATTCGAAGAATCAATATCGGGAACGCGTTCGATGGTAGCGAACAGCTTTGCGGCGGCGCTGCGACCGTGTGAGACGGCTGTGTAAAACGTTAAGCGACAACACCGAGCGACAAAGGCGATGCCGACCTTGCATTTCGGGTGCCATCATGGCAAGGGAGAATGAACCAATCAAGATGGCGAAGAAGACGTTGACGACCTGACCGGCATTTGCTATTGGAAGAAATGAGGCAACCAAGGCGAGAGAGAGACAAGCTCTGAAGCTCACCATAACCTTCATTGATCAATGTCGTGCCAAACTGGAAAGCTGAAAAGGCGTTAGTGGACAAGTAAGATCGACGACGCGCATCCATACCGAGAGCATAGGCGGAGTAAATGACAAAGAAAAAGACGCCCAAACCGGCGCCGTTGAATATGGCTGTTTTCGCGTCGAGGGCGAGGGCAGCTTGGATGTGCGTATCGTAAAGATCACCCAAGATTTTCTGGGTACCGAAGGCGTGGGCGGTGCGCACTGTGGAGATGACCTCTTCGGCGATATTCCCCCCTTCGGCGACCTGTTGGAGAGCAAGTCTATGGGAGATGAGGCGGTGAAAAAGAGGCGGAAAGAAAAGGGCACTGACTGCTTGTATTTTGTCATGAACTTGTTCATCAAACCGCCGGTGATTCCGATGCAAGGAAGGATGGCAGACATGGCAAGAGCGAGTCTCCAGAGGCGAACATAAGCGAGGATAAAGCCAGTGAAGAACGCGGCGATGAAGCTGACGACGAGAACGACCTTTTCGGATATGCCCTGTTGTACCAGATCTACGGAAGGAGGGTAAGCATCGAGGGGATACACGGGCGAGGTACGCTACACACGTGTGTCGGTTTGAATGCGAGTCGCGACCTCACCCGCGCCGACCGTATCGAAGTAGGCGATGTCTTGACGGAGTATAGCCCGGAGGTATTTCTCACGAATGCGTTTCGCGTTTACCTCGCCAGTGTAGACCCAAATGACCATGTAGGCGTACGTGCAGATCCACATGGCGGCACCTGGAAGAGTGTGAGCGAGTATCGAAAGGGCGTAAGGGAGGACGTACCAATGTAGACGAGATATGAGGCATCCACTGCAGCATTCTTGCGAAACTGGGCTGCAGCGATGTTTAGTTGCTGGACGGCGGTCGCATTATTTGGGTCCTGGAGGTAGGCGATTTCCGCAGTTCCGAACGAGACGAAATCCTCTGTGAGATTTCCGAAGATGATGCTCATGAGGGGCTGGTATGCATGGGTGAGAGCAAGGCTGCGCGGATTAGGGAGACGCGTACCTGAGCTGCGCCGGCGGCGATGGCGGCGACAACGCCGATAACATCGATGAAGAGCTCAAAGGAAGTGGAATAACTGATATGGGTGAGCGCGGAAGGGAGGCATAAGTGAGGGGAACGTTACCGGAAGAGCTGGGTGAACGAGACGGGACCCAACGACTCTGGATTGTCGGTGGCGACGTCGCCTGCCATGGTGGTGATGATGGTTAGAGACAAAGGGGACGCCTCTCCTCTCTGCGAGGGTTATATACACACGCCGTCAGATGTTGCTCGGCGACATGATTCCGGCGCGGTGTCATCCTGATGAGTCATCCTGACTCGTTCCCCTGCCGTCGGGATGAGTGTCGGGTGTAAGATCGTATGACATAATTCCGGAAGTTGTCCCCGACACGTGATCACTTCCATTTTGTCGTTACACCATGCTCAAAGGTCTCGGAAAGCTCACCAAAAAGACATCCTCTGCCACCCTCTCCGCTGGCACGGACGACCCACCCCGTTCTACCACCCCCACCCCTGCAAACCCGGATGGAAAACCCACCTCCCGCACAGGTCTCTTGACCATCCGCGTCCTTTGGGCAGAAGGTCTGGCCCTCCCTCCCGCAACCCCACTCCCCCCTGTCGTACAGGCCGCCCTCTCCACGCAACAGGCAAAGGTCGCCGCCTCCGTATCTCCTTCCAGCGTCGTGCAAAAACGTCTCGCAAAGCGTCACAGCGCCAAGGACAGCATACAGCGCACCCAGTGCTGGTGGCTTCCTTATCTCGTCATGGAGTTCGAGGTAAACCAGGTCTTGATCACTCCCTTGGGAGGTGATCTCGAAAAACCCCTCTACATGTACCAAGCCCAGTTGTATGTACTTTACCCCATCTTCACCCTTTCCTCATTCAAGGCCTCGTCGACAGTGACGTCTCCCGCAACTCTGAAATATCCATTCAGTGTTACCTTCGTGCAGAGAAGCCAAAACTAGGCAGTGACGGTTTGGCAGACGATATGGGCAACGACATCTTCATGGGTGGCATCAAATTTACGCCCGACTTTGACAACGTCGGTACCATTGGTCAAGACCAGTGGTATGACCTCTCGGGCGGAAACGGAAAGATTCAAATTGGTGTGGCATATCAGCCAAGCTCCGTGAGTCTTCCTCGTTTCATATCCCCGTGACAAAATTCCAACTACCCTGCAGGGCCAATCCCTGACCATCGATGATTTCGAGCTCATCACCGTCATCGGCAAGGGAAGCTTTGGAAAGGTATATCCTCTCCCACTCATCACCCTCTTGTCGTCCTCAACCTATTCCGCTCATAGGTCATGCAAGTTAGGAAGCGCGATACGATGCGGATATACGCTTTGAAAACCATAAGAAAAGCCCACATCGTGGACAGGAAAGAGATAACCCACACTCTCGCCGAACGCCTCGTCCTTGCTCGCGTCCATAATCCTTTCATCGTCCCTCTTAAATTTAGCTTCCAGTCAGAACAGAAACTCTATTTGGTCCTCGCGTCAGTTCACTTGGATCCATTCACCGATATCAAATCTAATCCATCAGTCTAGCTTCGTCAACGGTGGAGAGCTCTTCCATCACTTGCAGCGTGAACAGCGTTTCAACGAGGAACGCTCCCGCTTCTACAGTGCTGAGCTGCTTCTCGCACTCGAACATCTCCACGAGCTTGATGTCGTATACCGGTCCGTCAACCGTGTTCATTGTCCCATCCGATGCCAACAGTTCCAACAGTGATCTGAAACCGGAGAACATTCTTTTGGATTATACTGGCCACATTGCCCTCTGTGACTTTGGTCTCTGCAAACTGAACATGAAAGATTCCGACACGACAAATACTTTTTGTGGCACCCCTGAATACCTTGCACCCGAAATTCTAAATGGCCAAGGATACAGTTGAGATCTCTCGGCATTGATCCTTTGTTGGCTTTGATCGTGACATGCGCTTTCGTAGACAAGGTGATCGATTGGTGGACTCTGGGAGTTTTGCTTTACGAGATGCTTTCAGGGCTTCCGCCCTTTTATGACGGTGCGCAAGCGACTTTTTGCGCTCCGAATCGCATCTGAACCGTTCATACCGATTCACGTAGAGGTGACCGACAAGATGTATCAAAAGATCCTCACGGACCCCTTGGTCTTTGGACCTGAATTTGGTTCGGAAGCCAGGAGTATCTTGACGAGCCTCCTCGATCGCGACCCCACTCGGCGTCTCGGCGTCAACGGTGCCGAAGAGATCAAGAAGCATATCTTCTTCGAGAAGCACATTGATTTCAAAAAGCTTCTGCAAAAGAAGATTCAACCCCCTTTCAAACCCAGTGTCTCGAGTCCAGTGGTAAGCTCTTTTATCGGTCACGGAACAATATCACGTCGAGGGACCGACGATGCACTGTTGCACAGGATGTGTCAAACTTTGATACCGTGTTCACGACGGAAGCACCCATCGATAGCTATGTTGATGGCTCGCAGTTGTCTTCCACGGTCCAAGCGCAGTTTGCCGGTATGGTGCCGTCATACCAGCGCTGTTCTGATTGATCTTGACTCGTCGCACAGGATTCTCGTACGATGGCTCCGGCAATGTCCCGATCAGCAATGCATAGGACTACTCCCTTCTAATACCGTCCCGCATATAATATCATCATACCCTCGGCATATAGTAAGCTCTCCTGTCTTTCTCGATATCATTGGATGTAAATAAAGGAATCCGACAATGATTGAGTCGGTTTGATACCCCATCATACGAGGCCGAGGAGAAACATTCTGCCGGATTGGGTACGATTGCCGTACCTGGGTAAATACATCATTCAGGGGCACGTAACTGTGGCTGGACCAAATTCGAAAATCCAGATTTTCTTATCATGCCAGTAGATTAATGTTGGCTATGCATGTTCCTTGCTATAATGGTATGTGAGTCAGACGAGATCGAGAGCTGACACGCAGCATGGCCTTGCCTCATGGCGACGATAACCGATAGGCTTGACGACAGCGAGCCCCGGGGCGATAGTAAGAGTGGTGCCGGTGCACCAGTCCGCGGTGTTTAACGGTGAAGATACCGTATCCTAGCAGCCTGAGCCGGAACAAAAAGTTTGACAAGAGGGAGATTCGAACTCCCGCCTCCATTCGGAGATGAGAAACCCGCCGTAGCAGGCAAGCTTTGGAAAGCTTGAGTCACACGCCTTGGACCGCTCGGCCATCTTGCCAGTTACTTGCAACGCCAGGAAATCACCTACAATGCAGGTGGATGACTAACGACGAGCGTCCGAGCTTGTCAACTTCCGTCCTTGACTTCAACGATGGCCACCGTCACACACATCATCCGTTCCGATTACGACCCCGCAGACCGCGAAAAGCTGGAACGTGAGACCGGCCAACGCATAGACGACCAATCTGATCCATGGCAAACCGAATCTTCGTTTTCTGCACAACGCCGCATCCGTGCAGCACCTACCTTTGTTCCTGCAACCATTTCCTACGACGAGTGGGGGCTCCCATTACACACATCGCCCGCGGCTGCTTCGAAGCAGCCAGATCAGCCATCCACCTCGACTGCAGAGTGGTACAGGTCTCTGACTGCGGTGTCCTCGTGCGAAGTCCCTCCACCGAGGCCTTTGAGCGCCCCCATCTCCAGCCTCAGCTCTCAAGACTCGAAACCAGCAGAGAAGCCGCGCAAGGAGACCATCACGAAGAACAACTGGTTCATCACCAAGGCGTTGCGCTCCGAGCCATCGACAAAGCCGAGTTCTCCGATGCCGTCCTTGGCCGACCTGCTCACGCGCGATCCTCCGCCACTGCCTTCGGAAGGGCGGTATAACCCGCCTGTTTGGTTGCACATCGGACCGTCCAACAGAGGATTTGGCATGTTGCAACGAAGTGGGTGGAATGAAGGGGAGGGCTTGGGTGCACATGTCATACGACCGCCAGTAGCTCGCGCAAAGGATGTCGATATCGGCGAACACGCGTCGTCCGTCCGGGTGATAGAAGACGCACAAGAGGTCATTGACCTCACTTGCTCGGACTCGGAGGCATCTGAAGATGGACTGCAGGATTATGACATCATCCAGCAATCGGTGCAAACCCAGGTTTCGCGGGACGCATCTGCATCCCATCTGCAAAGGTCGTTGCTGACCCCTTTGCCGACTATCCTCAAGGCAGATCGTTTGGGTATCGGTCTGAAAGCGAAAACAGAGGGTCCTTACAAGCAGTCCAGAAAACGTGTCAGTCATGGCGCGGCTGCCCTGGCTGCTCATATCCGATCCGCAGAGGAAATGCGGAGGAAGAGGGTAGCATTCGGGAAAGGGAGGCGGGGTTTTACCATGGTCCACAAACGAGAAGAGGATAGGCGGAAAACGATGTTGGCATATCTTAATGAGTGAATGGGGGGTCACTTGGGGCGTGAGTTGCATCCAGCTTATTATTGATAAAATACACGCGAACAATATACTTGATACAGCTGGGACAATCGTAGATGCGAATAAGCAAGCTCGTAGGAACCGTAGCTATGAGTTCGTATCTGAAGGGAATAAGGTACAAGTTGCTAAGGGTAGGGAGGGAATTACATCTTCCATCGTCCGTGTCTGTAATTGCTACAGAGCTCAAATCAGTACTTAAGCGGATGAAAGTAACCATTAGTCGGCAAGTATCACGGCAGGACAGGCTCTCCCCAAATGCCCTTGGCTGGATCACAGCAAACGTCACGGACATACGTCCTGAGCCACTGTACCATCTCCTTGTTAATTTGGTGACAGTGTGTTACGTCAATGGATGTCAACTGATGAGGACCAGAGACTTGATGACAACGGCCCGCAGTAAGGGCGTGAACGTGCGCAGAAGCTGATGCGCTTGAGACAACACGCGGTGACGTCGTGGAGACGGATGATGCTTGCGGAGACTTGCCAGAAAGGCGAGATTCCACCAAGCTGCGTAAGGAATCCCATTCCAAGCTTGTGCATCCATCGAGGCTCAAGCGCTCCAATTTAGGGCAGATCCATGGATGCGAAGCGGGTGGTGCGGATAAGTTCTACGTCGCTTCGTCAGTTGATTGAAATTCAAGACAACAAGGACTTACTTTAAGGAGGAAACTCGATACGTCCTCGACGTCGATCAACTCGAGCGCCGTAAGGGACATCAAGCGCTTCAACAAAGTGACGAACTTGGACTCATTGAAGAAGCTGGACTCGATACGCAAGTGACGAAGAGGAAGTGACGTGAGGGACTGTTGTCTGAGATACTCGAGGACGGGTGTCAAGTTGTCGAGATAACAGAACTCGAGTGATTCTAGTGCCGGGAATGATATCTGACTCAGAAGCATGCGGATACGCATGTTTCCCGAATAGTAAAAGGAAGCCTTGACGAGTCGAGGGAGCTTGACGACTTTGCTGGACAATGACTCCAGTTCGGAATGCGTAGGAGCCTCTGGATCCGCATCTGACATGTTGCGAAGCGCAAGCTCTTCGAGATGCGGACAACTGCGGAGCATGTCGAGGAGCTTGTCAATAGACGGGGAGAAGCCGTTCCAGTAGCCACCTAATTGTAGCACTCGCAACCCGGACACAATCCTCCTATCCCAGCCAAAATTGAACGACGTGAATGAACACGAACGTAGACGTGGGGTGTGACCATTGAAAAGTGGAAGACAGGGCGAAGAGTAGTGATCCTCCTGCATGGAATGGAAGACGCATATCGACAACATCTCCAGAAGAGGGGCATCCTCTTTACAGCGCAGGAGGGCAGCATGGGCCTGGGGTCTATTGGGTACGCTGAGACGGAATGACCTTGCACGCCAAAGGGCAGGGCGAAGCAGATCCATTGCACGAATGATGTTTTCCATCACACCCGTCGCATTTTCTGCGCGAGGTGGAAAGTTGACAGTGATGTCGAGAGGGGCGGACTTGGAGCGAGCCAACTTTCGACGTGCCTTTTGGAGAGAGTCGTGAGGGCTGATGCAGATGGTGGCCCACAGCTCTGGAGAGCTGATGATCACGTCCCTCCAGTAGCGACATACGAGCATCAAACTGGAAACCAGCAACGAATCTTGATCGCCGGATTGGCAGACACCGGTGACGAATATAGAGGAGAGAAGTTCTTCGGGAAGACGGTATATTGGGGATTGTGATCGAACTGCTTGTTCGAGACTCGACTCGAGTTCTTGACGTTGACTCAGCAGAGAAGCCACCTGGGAGTCCAATGAGTTGAGTGCTTCCCTGAGGTGTGAAATTGACACTCGGGAATCGCAAGACATTGCGAGGCCGCCGATGGGGTTCGGTCGGGACATGGAGTTGTTCGGTGAGCCAGAGAGAGGGGAAACGAAGACGGGCCTGGAGACGAAGTGGATGTCTTCGTAAGGTGGTGGAGGGGAAGAGGGGGAGCTGGAAGTAGATGAGACGGCACTCGACGCACGAGATGCGAATGTAGGTAAGTCGGCAAGCTTCGAGGCATGACAGAACAGAGGAAGAACGCTATCGTCGCGAACGGGACGAGATAGAGGACACTGCATGGTGACGTGAAAGCAGGACGATCAATGAGGTGACTAAAGGCAGAGGGAGTGCGTATAAGTAAACGGAGGGAGCACGCGGGTTGTTTAAATAATCGTGTTGTCGTAGGGCGTGCAGAGCGGCTGTCAAGCCGGAGATGGGGCTGAATCAGACGGAGCCTGTCCGTTGAGTATGAAAAGAGAAGGAGAGAACAAGGGAAAGGAACGAGACAAACCTGCTGATTTGGAGGACATGATCTGGGATGGGACGAGGAGTGCCCGGAGGATCCAGTGGGTGCTTGTTCTGTATACGAAGGACATCGCACGGATAAGAATGTACCTGCGAAATATGAGATGTGGTGCTCAGCGAGGAGCACGAGGCCGGGCGCATGTTGGGATGTCTTACCCCAGGAGGCGATTTGGGCAGCAACGTGTAACGGCAAAATAGCATCTCGAACACGAGGACCGACAACGAGGCAGCAAAGTCCACCGTTTCATTCACACGCGCTAGATATCTATCGAATTCGAATCCGTCCCTACCCGCGGCCCCACACTCCATCAATCCAGCCCCGTTGTCGAGACACGAACTCGTAATAGAAGAACTGGCAAAGTACCTACCAATACAACCCATCAGTGACCCCAGAATCGTGTGAATCAACCACACGTACCATCAAGTCGAGAAAGATAGTCAGCGTACTTCCTACAACGTCCGTCAGCACAGTCTTCGCACACCAGCGAGCCACATCGCACCAGCAAGCCAGCTTCCGTTCCTTATTAGGTAGTTGCGTTCGGTCGATACCGCAACGATCGACAACGCGTATGACCCGTTCCCCAGGATTGCAAACAAGAAGAGCCCCGGGGCAAGCCCTTCACATCTCGTCTTGAAGTTCTTCACTGTGAACCATCAGCTACGTCTCCCTTCAAAACGCAGCACCCACATATTTGTGGCACCCGAGCACCAACTTGAACACTCTCAGTGTGTGTTCGTAATCGTACCGACTCACAACTCACGATATAACAAAGCGCTCGTCCATCCGATTATCTGCGTTCTCCACTCGAGCGGTTCGTCTGTCGGCGGAACAAGGGAATCTTCTTCGCCCCGTACTTGCTCACTGAGTAGATACGCAACCACCCCAGTGGCAATGACAAATGCCACAGCCGCGGCGTATTGCGCAAACACCCTTATTACGGAAGTTGGGCGAGCCTCTGATCCATGCACCAGGGCATTATCACCAAGTAGGCAAGATTGCTCAGTCGGACCATCATCCGCCGGCAACAGAGCTCCCGTCGAGCGCCGCTTCCGTCGATAATAATATACCTGGAGAAGCAACGTAACATCACAGAGGGTATACTACCAAAAGACCTATCAGACAGACTGCGCCAACTCGTCTCCGCGAACACTTACATAGACACCTAGAATGATCATGGTGGGGAGCAAGTTTGCCAGAAGGGCGCCGAGGAGATTGCATATGTCACCCAGCAGCCATGCGTAGACAAAGGGAAGAGATAAGCCCTCCCCGCTTTGCAACTGATAGTTTTCTATAATTTGAGGAGAGTATACGATGATCCTGCGATCGCTTTGTATCAAACGCCCATAACCGCCATGACCGAGGAGACACGGAAATTAAAAAACTCACCAACATGCAATCGATATCCAGCCAAGCTGAGAGCACACCGTTAACTAGTTTGAACCGACCCGGATAGAAATACAGACCACGCTGCTCGCTACATCATCGTGTGGCAACATGTTCTCGTTGGTAGATGACAAGATATGTTTTTTCTCTAAAAAAGGAAATCGGAATGTCGCACGTGACAGCTGAGCACATTGCCTGCCGTGTCCAAGTCGAGAGTTCATTTGTCCTCATGAACAGCCAAGAAGCATTCCGAAGGTTTGCGCAGCAGGTCCAGCGGGCGGGTGCTCAGGGAGGCGGTGGTTTCCCTGGTGGTCCCGGCCGATTTTTTGCCGGCGGAGGTTTGCTTGCTGCGCTCATCGGTGGTGGATTGCTCCTCAATGCTAGTTTATTCAACGGTGCGTCGTTTACTCGCTTCAATGGTCATGCTATGACCGTTTCAAAGTTGATGGTGGTCACCGTGCCATCAAGTATACACGGTGAGAGCGACAAGCTGACATGGAATCTAGTTCGCTCATGCCCTCTTGTTTAGTTTGCATGGTGTAAAAGATGAGGTTTACAACGAAGGAACACATCTTATGGTGCGTGTGACATGCAGAATTTTACTTTGTGGTCATTCAGTTGTTCCAGGTACCTTGGTTCGAGACGCCAATTGTTTTTGACATCCGTGCCAAGCCCCGGAGTGTTGCAAGTTTGACTGGGACGAAAGGTCCGTTCCTCGTATCAGTCGTGATCATCTCCCTGAAACGTATCAGATTTGCAAATGGTGAATATTACTTGCAGAGTGTTGTCAAGACCGTCCGTCTCGGCGCTACCCAAGATTTACCGTGAACTTGGAAAGGACTATGACGAGCGCGTGCTACCTTCCATCGTCAATGAAGTGCTCAAAAGTGTAGTTGCACAATTCAATGCTAGTCAGCTCATCACCCAGCGTGAAATGGTAAATGGTGGACATGTTTTCAGTTCAGATTCGCTAACCATGCCTTGTTAGGTCTCGCGATTGATCCGTGAGAATCTCACCACTCGGGCTCTGCGATTCAACGTTGTATTGGATGATGTCTCGATCACACACGTCGCGTTCTCCCCCGAATTCACACATGCCGTCGAGGCAAAACAGGTCAGCATCCACTGATAATATGCCGGAGTTGCACCTGATCACCATCTGTCCTACCAAGGTTGCGCAACAAACGGCACTCCGGGCCGCGTTCTTGGTCGACCAAGCCATACAGGAAAAACAAGCAAGTTGCAATGCTCTTCGATGATTGATGCTGCGTGACTTACTCTAAACAGTCCATTATAGTCCGTGCGCAGGGTGAAGCACGGAGTGCGGAGCTGATTGGTGAAGCAATGCGGGCAAACAAAGGTTTCCTTGAGCTTCGGCGCCTAGAAGCTGCTCGTGATATTGCGAACGTTCTGGCTACATCCGGGAACCGTGTCATGCTTGATGCTCAAAGTTTGCTATTAAACGGTACGTCGGGCCTGTTGATGATGCATGTAGCTCTGACTGACTTTTCGATAGTCACTGGGGAGGACACCAAGGAACTCTTGCGAGTAAAGAAGTGAATTCTTGTCGTCTCATAAGTTGTGCCTCTTATCATAATAAATGCACCATCCACTTGCACGGGGAGGCTGTGTTCTCCCGTTACTTAAGACAGAGCGATCACGTGTCACGGTTATTATGGGCCCAACGCGTCCGTTGTCTTCAAGTTCGCAGGTAATTAATATGCCGCGCAGGTTGAAACGTCTAGGGTCTACGCTCCACGACCTAACACCACAGCCTGAGCCTCAGAGCGAAGGAACTCACGCAAGTCTCGGTCCCAATTCTGGGACAAATGCGAAGCGCGTCAGATGGGACAGCCCATCGGGTTCACAGGATGAGCATGATTCGTCAAACCCAGATTCCTCCGGGCCAGCGAAGGTAGTGTCACAATT
>JBBPLN010000761.1:0-13901 GCA_038089815.1 Sutorius eximius
CGGACCAGGCGACAGCGACCTCGACTTGCCACCAAACGTACCCTGCGCACCCTCCATCAACTCAGCAGGCGAATGACCTCCCGACATGAATAATGTCTCCGTCCCATTCTTGCCTATCTCCTCGCCGATCCACCCCCCTGCAGGCCTTGACCGAGTCTTGCTCTCAGACGGCGACAGGGGCAACGAAGGCAGCGACGACGACGATAAAGATAAAGACGGTGACGGTGACGATGACGATGATGAGGGCGACGATGAAGGCGAAGGCGTGGGCGAAGGCGACGGCATACCACGTTCCATGGGCTCCCAGAACCCCTGCGCGTCCCGCCGCAACCCAGGACTGGGACTCGTCGGGGGCGCACACAAACTCGGCATACCCGCAGGACCGTCGGCCGAAACACAGCACGACCCGGGGCCAATCCACTCCGGGCTTGACTCCTTTGCGTTTGCGTTGGATTTTACGGACGTCGGCGACAACGGACTGACGGGCGTGGCCTGCATAGACACACCCCAACCAGACAAATGCGTCTGCGCCAAAATTCCCTGGTGAAACGACCCATTCAACGAAGGAAACACCACCGTCGTCTTGGCAGATCCATCATCATCGCGATCGGAGCCGCACCGACCGAGGCGCTTCACGGGCGTAGCAGGACCTGACAACCCAACCTCCACATCCACATGCTCCACCAGCACTCCATCGATCGCATCAGCGTGCGCCTCCTCATCCCCGTGCACTCGCAACGCCTCGACGCAATGCGAGCTCGTCGTCGCCCCAATAGGTGTATGCGGCGGGGGGTCCGAGTCCGTCGTCGTTGTCGTCGATTCGTACCCGTGATCAATTTCGGTCTCCTTGTCGCACTCGTGTCCCGGCCCGTACTCGTCCCGGCCCAACGTTGGCGTGATAGGGTACCGAGGGGACTGCGATGGATGCGTAGATGTGGGCGTAATAGGAGACGCAAACATGTGTGAATGGGGTACAAGTGAAGTGGGGAGATTCGGGTCACGATTCACGGAAGGCGTACCTGTGCGTAGCAACTCAACAATCAGCCCCAATACGAGATACAACGCAGGATCGAAAAAAGGTGCACTTGGGAAGAAAGAGGGGAGAAAAGGATGCCAGTGGCACGAATAGCGAAAATACACGAGGGTACGAAAACACGGCCGACTCACCAGCGGGCTGAGCACCATACCAATATCCGTGTCCTTGTACAGACGGGACGCGACCAGGAGGGAACCACGGCGAAAACTGCAGCTGCGGCGGGGCATACTGAACAGACGGCGGAGGCGGGAAACGAAACGAGGGCACGCGAGGGGCCGCGGGAAGTCGGCGGTGGGGAGATGGGCCATTCCACCAGGCCGATGGCGAATCCGTCTTGGGTTCTAGTTTAGAGCCAGGGGAAGAGCCAGGGGGAGGAGCCACCGAGAAGGAAGACGATTGCCGCTTCTCACCAGGTGCAGAGGACGACTTGGGCGGACGCGACGGGCCGGCGTCGATGTCCGGGTCCCATCGAACTGGCTCGCATATAGATGACATCGACGACGAGGCGACGACCTTGTGCGCTGCGCCGTCCTCGACGACACACTGCAAGACCACCCCAGGCGGACCGACCAGTTCTTCCGCCGTGCGCGCCCACCTTGCCCGACCTTCCTCTACCACCGCCTCGTCAACCTCGAGCTGCAAATCCACCCTACAACCGTCCCAACAACACTCGCCGTCGACATCACCATCACCATCACCGCCACGCTCCATGCGCCGAACGACGCCCTCCCCGAGACCATGCCACCCAAAAAAGCCCGCCGCAGCCTCGTACGGCTCCAACACCGACTCGACAACAAGCAACGATGCCCCCTCCCCGCGCTTCCAACACGGCGCAGGGGAAACGCCCACGCCCGCACGCACGCCGAGGAGGACGTCCCAGCGAAAAAAGTCGACTGCCTGCGCGGGCTGGAGGATACCCCGGAAGTGGCCCTTGCGGCGGGACAACGGCGCACGGAGCAACGCAGCATGGTAGTGAGGGGGTTTCGACCACTGTAGCTTGCGCCGCTTTAGTGCGTGCGGTGCTGGGTGTGCAGGGGCGAGGGGACAGGGTAGGGGTAGGGCTGGCGGAACTGACACGGGTGACATAGGCGGAACACGGACGCCCGGTCTCCGAGTGGTACCGGGCAGAAAAGGCGTCAATACAGGATAAGACGTGGACGGGAGCGCAGGGTTGACGCGCTCTCGTGCGCTCAAGTAAGCTATGCGCAAGAACCGCGAGTGCGACGCACCGCGGGCGAGGAGGGCATCGTAGCACGCGACCGGTGAAGGCGGGTAGTCCCAGCTGACGGTCGCATAGGTCGTCTCCCAACGTCGTTCTGGGACATTATCGATGAGGGTTTGTTCGTGGGTGGGGGTCAGACGAGTGGCGTGCATCATTGGCTCTCGCGCTCGCAGACCCCGAACTGGAGGTGCGAGTCGGCGTCGTTGGCGATGTTTAATAACGAGAAAATATGGTCTTGTGCAACGCTGTGATGGGTCGTCCAATAATTCATGCGGTGGTGGTGGTGGTTGAGGACGAGCGGTGTTGTGGTGCAGTTTTTGAAGTCAACGCTTCGATCGGATTATCTACACGTGCCCTCTGCACCAAACGTCGTGTCCATTGGTCTGCATAATACGCGCACGATAAATACCATAAATTTAACACTGTCCTAGAACGCGACATCGATACGCGCGATTCCGCCCTGCATCACAGTCCTTCTCTCCACCTCCGGGTTTGAACAGGCCGTCCCGTTGCGAAGATGCGCACGCTTGGCCGGAACGGGTCCAAGCACGCGCGACGCATCCGACGGCGCCTCGACCGGCGAGTGCGGATTCTCCAACATCCCTATATCCAGCGAAGTGAGCGCTGACAGTCCAGGGGGTGTATTGCGCCAGTCTGCCTCCGTCTCCGAACCCGGGCCAGACTGCGACGATGGCAGAATGCTGGACGGTGCGAGCGACGGATACCGCGAGGGTCCGCTGCTAGAACCCGATCCCCGGCCCACGGTCGACGAAACGGAGCCTGACACTGTACTGCTCTTGCCAAAGTTGGCCGAGGTGAGCAGGGGAAAGGTCCCAGGCTGATCGATCACCGAGGACGTCGGGTGCGAGGTAGTCACATGCGACACTTGTCCGTCGAGGGACGAGTTCCCCGCGGCCGAGATGCGGCTCGATTGGGACAGACTCCCGTGTGCCCGTGGGGTATCCGGTATCTCTGCAACCGGGGACAGCTCGGTGCGTGTGCGAGCCTGTTTTCGAGATGACATTCGGCGAGGCAGAGTCGAGACCGGATCTGACAAGAACGCAGAGTGGTCGAGAGGCGCAGAGGTCTGGGAATAAATCGATCCAGTGCTCTCCATTTCTTCCCACTCGTCCTCGTCCTCTTCTCTCCGGGCATTCTCTGCATCTCGCAGCGCGGTACGTTCCGCCTCTGCAAGCAATCGCTCCTCGTCTGGACGAATGGTCGCCGAGTCATGCGTCGTCGAGGGACTCAACGAGAAGTCGAAGGATGAACGATGCGAAAGGAAAACGGCTTCCGAAGCTCGTGCACGCGACTGGAGCATCCGATGGAGAAACAGCGCCGACTGTGGTTTTGGGGATGTGGGCGGAGTGGGAGCGTCGTCGCCAGATGCCTGCCGACTGCGTGGGGTATCACCCAAGCTAGAGCGCAGAGAGGACTCGTCTGGCTTGCGAGCGGGAGGGATGCTCAGGATGGCTGGTGGTGTCGAGTGGGAGGGCGTCCCGAATGCGACGACCTGACCTATCTCTCCGAGATCAAAAGAGCTATACTGGCTCTCTCTCATCCCAGGGGAGACGGAATCTGAGCGCGGGGGAGAATGCACCCGCGATGTAGAGGGGATGGCCGGCCACAAGGCTGGCGACATGAGGGGTTCATTTGATATCGAAGCCTTTTGCGAATGACGAGAGAGAAGTCTGGGTCTGCGAGAACTGGGGAGGTGTTGCAGATCAGAGTCGCCGGGGCCGTTTCGTCCGGGGTTGGCGATTCTGGTAAACTTGTGACGACTGTAACGGTGGAGGAGATACAAGACGAGGACAATGAACAGGATACCTCCGAGGAGGGTCCCAATGATGATGCCCGCGACGGACCCCGTAGAGAGCGTCGCCGCAGCTGTGCTCGTCGACGTCACGGTGACGGCCACGCCTGGTGCGGTGACGGTGACGGTGACGACGGCCATCGAGAAGAACGAGTAAAGGCAGGAAAGAAAGACGAGTCCATCCCCATCGCATATACGCAGGCTGTGTGGAGTGCTGTGCTCATTAACCACTGCGGATGTTTCAGACAGCGCTTCACACCCGGGCATAATTGGCCCTAGTCTTGTTATCAGGACCCTGACGATATCCTCCTCGATGCTTCCTTAACCAGCGCTCAACGACAGGTTTCGCCGGACACGCGGTGGACTCGGCACGGACACCCTCGCTCTCGTACATCTCCAGGCAGCACACGTAGAGTTTGCGCACGAATTCGTCGCACTTTTCGGGACTGTAGGTGTTATGCGAGAGACAGGTCTGCAACGCACACGCTGTCGCGCTGTGGGCGGGTCAACTTCTGGTTGGTGCGGACGTGCACGTACCTTGTTCTTGACAGAGCGGCGCGTCGTTGATGGGCATCGTCGCTGTACAAGACTACTCGGCGTTCTCCGAAAAATTTGTACAACTGTTTTAACATTCCATGATGGGTACATACAAGCATGTACTCATTCGTACAAGAATTTACTAGCACAAGTACTATTGTCACGACGGTGGACAATGAGCCGTTCTGGGGTTACTCTCTGCTTTGAGTAACTAAGAACGGTGAGTCGAACGCAGTGCGTTCAGGCGACCCTGGGTACTCACCAACTCAGGGGGTCGGAGCAAAGAGTGCAACGGTGGCACAGGTCGCCATGCACGTCCCCAACCCGGCGTTGCACGCCAAGATCGCGGGTGGCACTCCAACGATGGTCACGCCAAAGGTGAACCCAGCGCCGGCGTAGCACGCAACCGCGAGCGTATTACACCCTAGTCGACAGGGGCACTTTGTGAGTGAATCCAACGATTCGACGTGGCATACTCACCGGTTTGGCACAGGCCGTAGGCGAGCGGGCCCGCAGATACGAGATGCGCTGCAGAGGCAGCGACGCTGAGAGCAGCGAGAGATTTCAAGTTCATGGTGTGGTGAGAAAATGCACAAGAGTGGGCGTTGAGTCCCATTTTATATGTGGTCATCGACACCTTTTTTGATCAGCATCGATTACACAGCAAGTGGAGAGAGCGTGGGACGTGGTCTACGCCGGTGGGGCCCCCTCCCCACATGTCACCTTGCATGGCACCCCAATAATTGTGATTTACGACAAGACTTGCGTGACTCGTGAGTGAAGCCACTAGCTATCCTTGGATGGACGTGATGTTCCGTTAGAATCTATTGTCTTGGGATTGCATCTTGCTTCGAGTAGCTAAAAACAGCAAGCCGACTCAGGTCACATGAAAGATGTAGACAGTCGCGCAATAGCATGAAATCGTGCGTCGCACCATAGTCGACGGGGACGCTTCGTGATCCAATGTGGGATATCGACAGGCAGGCGTGCAGGTCCGCAGATGCAACTGCGAGAGCAGGCTTGGGAAATTACGCAAGAGTGGACCCCTTTTTACTTGTATGCATCATCACCTTGCTGTACACCCCTAATAATCATCTGACGCCAGGTCACGCAAGTGCACGTTTCTGTCGCACGAATTCAAAGATAATTCAGCCAGGTGTGTGATTGAACGAATGAAATCATGGCCCGGTGATCAAGATGGAGGTGCACATACTCGGCAGGGCAGTGCACGGCCAGGGCTCTTCTGAAAACGCCTTCTGTACTGATGCCCGGAGGTTGGCGCATCACCAAGGAAGTACAGGATGTTTTACGACAGTGGATCTCGACGCCACCGCCAGGCCGACGGGGAACAGCATAATCGAGTGTGCCTCACCGTAATGTCCGTCCGGCCAGTCCAGTCCAGTCCATCCGATATATCTTCTGTCCAAACACCCTTCATCCTGCTGTAGACACGCCACCGACACCCCGACGGCAGGGCTCACCGATCCTGGCACGTGTCGTAGCGTGGTTTTTGCATTCGACAGCGACAAAAGCTTGAGGTCCGTCATATCAAAGACGAGCTCATAGATCACCTACCTCCTTATCCAAGTCTATCATTGCCAAGCTCCGAGCGCGTGAGAATAGCATCAGAAACCCACATTCAAATCGCGTAGTGTGACAAACGAATCGCAGGAGACCTGTGGCGCCTGCAACACCACCCACACATTCCATCCAGCTCCAACCTTGTGGTCTAGTATCCACAGAGATTTCCAGATACCCGAGGAATACGCCGTCCTATCGACGGGATGTAGACTGGGACATGAGTCCGTGACAAGGCAGGTATTATTGAATCTCACCTAGTGGGTCAATAATTCCCGCACGGCGCCAGCTGGATCGCTGATATGGTTGGCCAGACCCTATTCATCATCGTCTGCCACACGGTTGTTCAAGGCCGCCATCATGATGCGAAATGTAGATCCTGCGCCCCACGACGTTGATTACGCGTTGTTCGGCTTGGCCGTTCAGCTTACCAGGTCCGTCTTTGCGATTGCGATGTGCTGTGGATCGGATTCGTGCGCACGAAACGTTTGATTAGCATTAGGATCCGTTCGACGAGACGAGTAGAGTAGCTCTGGTCGATAAAGTCTTTATCATGAAATTCAGGGACATGCGCTTCCCTACCCGTTTACACGTTTCGGGCGCTTTCCCTTCTTTCCGATCGTGACCTTTGAGCACAGCCGAGTCCAATTCAAATCGTGTTTTATTCCATCGCAGCCCTCCAAACAAACACCAGACGTTATAAAATCCAACAGGACGACGTGGTCCCATCGCTACTTTCTCTTCGACCTCCATCATGCCCAAACGTATCCCCACACCACCACCCGGTGATGACGAGCCCCGATATCTCACCGTCGTATACCCATACGCCATCAGCGGCACATGCAACATGGAGTTACACAAGGACAGACAAGACTTTGCGCGCTGGGTGGCGAGCTGCATCGACAAGGACGCCTTTTTCGCCATTTTTCATAAGCCGAGCGTGAGTCCCGCGCGATCCCCCCCAACCAGCTCATATCGCTGATGACCTGGTGCCGCGTTTGCCAGGCACGGGCCATGGTCATCATCGAGGTCAGCAGGGACTACGCGCACTTTGACCGTATTCTCGGCGAGCATCGCTGGGGCGAGTTTCTCCAGACGCCGAGCAAGGAAGAGCGTGCGCGCATCACGCAGGTCTTTTACTGCACGTATAATACTGGGAGGATCGTGCAGAAAAACGGTGCGTTTGGGTGACCCTGCCACTCTGGCGGTACAGAGTTTTGCTTCCGTGGCTTGGTTGCCTCTGTCGCACTGCGCTGTACCGCATCTGCTGTCAGAGTCATGCTCATGTCGTCTTGGCAGGTTGGAAACGCATCGACGTCGAAGAGGATTGGTTCAAGGCTTGGTCTCCGAGAAACAGGTACATTATGTGCCAAGCTCAAACGATCGCGTTCTGATCTATCACGCGCATAGGCATATCAAGTTCCCCTATCCCCCAACTCACTTTTGCGACGTGCCCGTCGAGGACCAGACGAACCACTCCTTGTGTAGACTCCTTCCAGGCGCCGTGAAGACGGTCACGCCAGTCGTTGTTGCCCCGCAACCCGGTCCGTAGACGATCGGCTTGGAATAGCGACTGTCTAACATTTCTTGCATCGTTCCAGTGGTCGGATCCGCGGCGTGGATCCAGAAAAAGGATGGAGGAGCGTCTCCCGCTCCTGCCGAAACGCAGACTAAACCAAAACCACTTGGGGCGTGGGGGAAAGGCGCACCAAAGTCCCAGACTGCTCCAGCTAAGCCGAACCCTACAGCGAACGGAAGTGTGAAGAGGGCATTCGGCATCCCTCAAGCATCTCACACTGGCCAGAGATTGCCAGCTGTCGGGGGTGGTTCGGTTACGGTGAAAGCGAGTAACGTTTGTAAGTTGATGTAATTCTTCAGGGTCCACGTGTGATGAGTGTGTAATTTTCCAGGGCAGAACACAAACAAGAGGCAAGCATCTACCCCAGTGGCGGCGAATTGGGAAGAGTCTCCCCCAGTTTCCCGGCAGGGCACCCCCGTGTTACCCGCCGTCCCCCCCGCGACCGCACATCAGGCGTTCGCCGGACCGCCTGGCCTGCCAGCGCGAAAGAGTGCCTGGGACGAAGGTGCGACCTCTTACCCAGCCCGTCCACCCGGACTCGCCGCTCCAAGCAAAATTGCGACGTTCGTGGGTCAAGGTAACCCTGACCGTGCTGCCAATCTCAGCGCTGCAAGTTGGGACTCGACCGGCGCCTCGACTTCGAGCCCCGACTCCGACTCGGGGCCCGATCTGACGACTGCTACCGAGAGCGACAACCCATACTCTGTTCAGATCAATTTCTCTGAATCGATAGAGGAAGAATTCCATGGGATGGGGATCAGAGCCATCGAGGACGGCGAAGATTTCATGGGACTCGACATGATTGCGCCCGGTACTTGGGATGAACCCACGGCAGGCGCAACGTGGGAGACGACGGAGGTGTCCGGGTGGGACAGTGTCCCGGCGGATGCAGAGGACCAGTGGAATCAGAACCAAGAGACCGTGAAGCCAATCCTGTGCAACGCACACGGAATGATTTGCAAGAAGGGTATATGCGCCGAGTACGCGAAGCAGCTTCGCCTCCAGAAGCGTGCCAAGGAGGCGGAGGAACGCAGGGCTGCTGCTGCGAACAGGGGTAAGAAAGCCGGACGCGGCAAGGGGCGCGGTCTCGGCAAGAGGAACAACGAGAACGAGCCCACAGACAGGAACAAGGCGCAGGCGCCGAACAGTCAGTTCCGCGGGCCTGGTGCGCCCGTCAGGACCACCTGGCGCGGTGCGCCGCGCGCCATCGTTTCCGCCGATACCATCGAAAAGCGGGAGACGACCAAGGATACCTCGGACGACGGGTGGGACAATTCTGACTCGGAAGTTGAACCGAACGCTGCGGTGGTCGCACCTGCCGGTGTTGGTGACGCTGTGTCCGACGGGAGCTGGGGTGTCTCCAAGGATACCTACAATCCGTGGGCTAGCTCTGCGCAGCCAGACGCCAGGGTGAAAGGTTCCGGTGGTAAGCCTGACGGCAAGAAGAAGCCAGCGCAGACGAGGAGTTCCTCCAACTGGGCGGACCAGGTGGAGAAGGAACTCGCTGGTGGTGGTGACGTGGGCGATGATAATTTCTCGGTCGTCACCTCGAAGCGCGGTTCTAGGCGCGGCACGTCGACTACGAGCTGGGGTACCAGCGCTGCGAAGTCGTCCACCAGCGGCTGGGGCAGCGTCCCTGACATGCCGTGGTAATTGATCTGCGTTTTCATGCTCGTAAACGCGCTTTCCCTTTTTTCTCTCTCTCTGGAAATGTACGATAGATGGTGTTCCTGCATCCCATGACCCAGGTGCTCATCTGATTGATTTGTTCTGTGGAGAGTTTGTGTTGGTTCTGCGATCGATAGTTTGGCAAGAAAAGGAAAATCCTGTAACTACACGTCTGTATGAAAACGATCGCTGGGTGTCTTATATCTGCGTGCCGTTCCCGTCCTCTAGTCTAAACGTGTGCAACCCATCATCCGTCGTCCAAGGGACCTCGTCTTCCCAGTGGCTCACCACCACGACGGCCTGATCCTGCCCAACGCCACCCTCGCGCAGATAACGTCTCGCAGCACGGACCATTTTGTCGTCCATCCCGACCCACACCTCGTCCAAGAGGACGAGCTGCGGTCGACCAACGAGCGCACGCATCAGCAGTACCACGCTCTGTTCGCCAGACGACAGATCCACGAATCTGCGCCTCGCGAACGCCTCGTCCTCTCGCAGCCTCTCCTCACCAACGCCGTCACCCCACGCGCGCGGACCGAGCGCAGAGAGGACCTCCCGCACGCGCGCGACGCGCCACCGTCTGACGCCGTCCGTTAGCTCCCCGTCTAGACCCCTCCCTACACCGTCCTTGCCCCCGGGGACGAACGCACCGTCGAACCCCGTGCCGATGACGTCCCATACGGTCGTATACGCGCGCCGTGGGTATGCGTTCGCTAGTTCGGGCGAGACGACGCCGATGAGCGAGCGGAGATGGGGCGTGGGTATGTGCACGCGGGGACGCGAGAAGAGCTCGAGGTGGGCGGCGCCGCGCTGGGTGTAGGATTGGGGGTGGTCGCCTGTCACCATGGACAGGAGGGTGGTTTTGCCTGATCCTGGGAGCGATGTGATTCATGTCAAGGGGCGAAATGCCGAGATGCCGTACCGTTTGCGCCTTGGAGATGCCAACGTTGGCCTTCACGGATCGTCCAATTGATCGATCGCAGTACCTATCCCGCGAGGTGAGTCAGGTCTTGCAGGAGGGGGTATACTTGCCTTGCGCTCGCCATAAGAGACGTTGACGTTCCGCAAAACGACGACGGGCTTCCCCTCGCTCTCTGTTCGGTGCGCCAAAGTCGTCGGGATCGTCGACATGGTTCTGCCTTGTGCAGCTTCATAGAGTTCCGACCTTTCCAGAATTTCTTCCTTGGTTCCGGCATGGACCTTGCCATCGGAAACCAATGCGAGATGAGTGATCCAATCTGGGACGGGATCCTGCATCCTGAGACCGATGATAATTCTCGGACGGCGTCCTTCATGAAGGGATTGGAGGACAGACAGCAAGGTCCGCCGGCCGTTCACGTCCAGGCCCGCTGCAGAGTCTCCATCAGTTTCGTAGGCAGTACTTTAGTACAGCGAGACAAACTGAGAGGCTCGTCAAGCAAGAGAAGCTCTGGCTGAGCAAGTATGGCTTTTACGATGCGTGCCCTGCGTGTCTGTCCATTGGATAGCGCTACCAGAGGCAGGTCAAGCAAAGATGACAGGCCCGACTTCGTGGAGAGCTCATCAAAGATGACCTTCTTGACCTTGTCGGCGGCTAGTTCTTCTGGTGTCTTTGACACCTGACCTTTGGGTCGAAGGTTGAGGAAGTCGTACTCTCCAAACATGCTCTCTCGGAGAGTGATGCGATCTTCATCCCGGACTGCACCATATCGCGCAGTATAGTCGTAGAACGCGCCCCCCGCCGAACTAGGTCTATGTGCAAACGACACGAGAGAAACAGCGGTGTGCGAATCCTTGGGTGAGTTGGACAAGAAGGGGAAGAGGCCACCTGGAGGCGGAGGCAGAGGAGCGATGCGCATGTGTCCACGCAACGTCTGCATGCAGCCGATTGTCAGTGTTACAGGGATCAAGTACTTTTGCACTGTACCTGCAGCAGAGCCGTCTTTTGATTGGAGCCACGCCCTATGACTGCCCAATTTTGACCCTCTTTTACGGTCCATTCGACATCGCGGAACACGGGCGCGGCGATGTTGGAGTCGCCGAACCGGTATATATTGGACTTGGGTATGTGAAGTATGGTCTCTGCAGAACTGCTGCTGTAGGGCCTTTTGAGGCGGGTTGCATGCCACGCGCTGCACTGGTCGTCGATGGGTAAGCTTGACTAGGAGTAGCAGACAGCGCACCGTCCCAGCCTGAGACCGTGTTCGCTTCTTGTCAGAGTCTTCGAGTGACCATATCTTGACCAAAGACACGACGACGACATGAAACGCTGACTGGGAACACCTTGGTACGTACTCCTACTGGGAATATGAGTCTGGTCGGAATAAAAGACCGAGGTTTTCTCGGTGCATCACTCCGAAAGCCTCACGCTGTAGTAACGAGAACCTGTCATAGTACAACATTCTTCGCGACTCGCCTCACTCAGAGCCTGGAACCCCAACTGCAGTTGCCAGCGTGTTCAACACTGCTTGCCAGCACAGCGATAACCACATAACTTACGTCTTGTCTTCTTGGAAAGCTCGTGACAAAAGAAGTTGGATGCACCTTGGGTGATCATCATATTCGGTGATGTTGGTGAAACACCGGTTTTACATAAAACCATCACTGTCAACTTCAAGTTATGGCTGGCTTTGCTGTGGTGTCGTATCTGCCGCACAAGGATGCGTGCTCAGCGCTCAGCGTTCGGCCTCCAAGTTCGCACCGCACTCCATACTGAGCTTTTTATAGATTCGGTCGTCTCTCGGATAGCCAACATCATCGAGTGATTGTTCGAAGGCGTTGAGTGATTTCTGTTTCGTCCTTGGCGCGACTCGTTGAGAAGTTGATCCCCACCGCAAGTGACTCTCCTAGAAGCCGAGGATACCCATGATTGGAGGAGAAAGGTGTATGAGCACTTTTAGGAGCTGGTCAAGGATTGAAAACACTGTGGGCTATGCCGGTACATTGATTGATATGAGATGCCCTTCAGTTGAACAGCCAATATCACCGGGCGGCTCGTGGCAATTGTTTGAAGACTTCGAGTGACTGCCATTTCATCATTGGCACAGTTGAGAAGCTGATCCCGGCCGCAAGATGGCTTTCCTAGAAGCCGAGGACAACTATGATTGGAGGGGAAGGGTATGTGATCACTTTTTGTAGTTTGATCGAGGATTGAAAACGTGAGCTATAATCATTGATTGCCATGCAGGCGCTGGTCCAACGCCATGTTATAAAAGAACTCGAGAGGTCAGTGGTTATCCATACCGATCCCCGATCCCAGGAATGCGTTCATCTCTTCTTTCGTTCGCTTTACTAGCTCTCGGATTTGCAGTCAATGCAAATCCGGTTCCCTCTCCCTTGACTCCTCACGAGCGCCGCTCGCACATCCCGTCAGGATGGAAGTTGACACGCAAGCACCATGGATCTGCTGTGCTTCCACTCCGCTTTGGGATTACACAGTCCAACATCGAGAGCATCGAAGAATACCTCTACGATGTGTCTCATCCCGAGTCTCCCAATTACGGTAAACACTGGTCTGCTGGTAGGGTTGCCTCGACCTTCGCCCCGAGCCGCGAGTCCATCGACACCGTTCAGGACTGGCTTGTCGGCAGTGGCATAGAACCTGATCGCATCAGGCTCTCTGCATCCGGGGGTTGGCTCGAGTTCACGGCCACTGTCCAGGAAGCGGAGGACCTCTTGGATACGAGCTACAATGTGTATGGACACGAGACCGGTGCTGAACATATCGGTGAGTGGTGATGTGATCTCGTTGAGTATTGCTGACCGACACGTCTGATGCAATGCGTCCAGCATGCGAAAGCTACCACCTTCCCGAGCACGTAGCGATGCATGTCGACTTTGTGACCCCTACAGTCCACTTTGATGTCAAACTGTCCAAGCGTTCTAGCAGTAACAAGACCCTCAAGACCATCGGCCGACCTGGTAGTGGGGGGCCGAAAACGAAAGGAGAAGTAACGGGCCTATCCTCCTCCGACCAGCCCACGAACTGTGATACCCAGATCACTCCTCCGTGCCTCCGCGCGTTGTATGGATTATACTATGAACCGGTTAACCCCGAGAAGAACAGCTTTGGTATTGGTGAGTATAGTGATATCATCAGCCTACCTTGTTTGAAGTTGTGTGTAGTCGAGTATACCCCGCAATCGTACCGTCAGGAGGATCTCAATATGTTTGCTACGGCGTTCTCTCCGGATCTTTATGGTCGTAGCCCTATCATGTTCTCTATCGATGGTGGTATGTCCATTGAACCTGCGTAGTGGAACGATTGTTCACCCCTCACTAGGTGCACTGAGTGGAGATGAATCATTTGATATCAATGCAGAATCCGACCTGGATCTGCAGTACGGTATGAACCTTGTAACATCGAAGCAGAACGTTAGCTTGTATCAGGTCGGAGACATGGTCGAAGGTCTGAATTGTGGTCGTGTTGCACGCTTGCTCCCTGATTTAGAATGACTCTTGCAGGTGCATCCTTCAACAACTTCCTTGA
>JBBPLN010000762.1:0-13890 GCA_038089815.1 Sutorius eximius
AGATACCCAACGTTCGTCGCCGTCGTCGTCGTCAGGTTCTGCTTTGGTCGTGTTTTACTCCCCAAACGTAACTGGGCAAACAAGCGCAAAACCGCACCCGACGCCAACGTTCCTTCTCTTTCAGGTTTTTGCGACTGGCATTGAGATGAACAGCTTGCAGGTCTCGGAATGGCTCCCGTCCTTTCTCATTCCATTCTTTACGCTCTCATACCCCACACCTCCACCACCCCATCCAGACTCCTTCCATGACTCTCTCTATTACACCACCGGCGTCCTTGATGTCTGCGTCATCGTCTCGTGTATCGCAGTCATGGCCGTGTTACGCGACATAACGCGCGTCTATCTCATGGAACCGTTCGCCAAATGGAAGCTCACTCGTGACTGGGAAAGATCGCGTCGCGAAAAAGCCAGTGCTTCGAACGGCTCGGCCAACGGTTCATCAACTCCGAATGGCGTTGCTGGTCACAAAAATAGCCCTCTTACCATGCCAAAGAGAGATGCGCGCAGGATACATAGAAGTATGCTAAGGTTCGCCGAGCAAGGCTGGTCGTTCATATACTATACCATCAACTTTGCTTTTGGCGTCGTAAGTCATCCTTACCGACGCGACGCGGGCGTCCAGTTCTAACATCGTTCGTCCTAGTATGTGCACCGCAATCTCCCCACCCGAGTCTTGAATCCCACGGATTTGTGGTTGAATTACCCTCATACGCCACTGCCTGGCACCGTCAAATTCTATTATCTTACCCAGACCGCCTTCTACCTTCACCAAGTATTGATTCTCAATGCAGAGGCTCGGAGGAAGGATCACGTCCAGATGATGACGCACCATATCATCACCATCATACTTATGGTCGCAAGCTACGCTTACAGTTTCACTCGCATTGGGTGCCTTGTCATGATGTTGATGGATTGCTGTGACATTTTCTTGCCCGTAAGTTGTCCTTGGACCTCACGTGGATGAATGATTTTCATTCCGAGACCAGCTCGCCAAGATGCTGCGATACATTGCTCTATATACCCTTTGTGACATGACCTTTTCTGTTTTCATGATCTCTTGGTTCATCACTCGACATGTCCTTTTCGTCATCGCCATCAAATGTGCCATGGTGGACGCTGTACAACTTGTCCCTGAAATGTGGGCGCCAGAAAAGGGCAACTATTTCTCCCCTTTGATACACAACACCCTCTGTTATTTGTTGGTTGCATTACAGGTGAGTTGATCGTATGTTTCTGCTTGTTGCATGCTCACCGTACGCCTAGGTGATTCAAATCATCTGGTTCGGGATGATATGTCGTGTTGCATACCGGGTCGTATCTGGTCAAGGGGCGTCCGATGACCGGTCCGACGAGGAGGATGAGTGAGTGCACCATCATAGGTGATGCTGGTCGGGGCTAACACTCTGCAGGGGTACCAACGGGGGGAAGCAGGAGTGATCACGCGTTTTGATAGACTATTCTACACACGTTGGGAATCTAATGGCCGGGGGCTCACGCCTCTGCATACCTAGATTGACGCGCACGTTTTATATCATAATACCAAATTGCTCGCGCTTGTGTATTCAGAGGATCTATTCCAAGTTGACCGTCCGAGGGGTATTTCCTTTTCGGGAAAACACAGTCACTCCTGTGGTCCCGCGCGACGAGACCACCATCAACCCTTGTTGTCTCTGATCAACTCTCTTGGTATCCACACTGTAGACCATGATGGCCAGCTTTATGTCGTTCTTTGGGGGGAGGAGAGACTCCAAGCAAGCCGCTCGGGATGCTATCGTCTTACTGCGGCAGCAGCTGCAGATGATAGAGAAGAAGGAAGACCACCTTCAGAAGAAGATAGACGAAGAATTGAAGAAGGCAAAGGAGAATGCTGTATCAAATAAAGCGGGTATGCAATCCCACGACACACGTTTGCGCGCGCTGATAGGACCTGCGCGTCGTCAACAGTTGCGACCCAGGCGCTGCGAAGAAAGAAGCAGAGCGAAGCCGAGATGGAACGGTTAAACGGGCAACGTCTGCAGCTCGAACAACAGATCAACACCTTGGAGTCGGCAAACCTCAACCTCGAGACGATGCAGGCGATGAGGAAGGCTTCTGATGCGTTGGAGCAGATCCATGGCCGCATGTCAGTGTGGTTCACCATAGTTCTTCCTCCCCAAATTGACTGTTCCCCAGGAAAATGAATGACGTGGATGCTACGATGGCAAAGATCGGCGAGCAACGAGAAATAGCCAACGAGATCGCGGAAGCGATATCTGCGCCAGGCGAACAACAGGACGAGGTAATTTACCACTCTTGGGCAAGCAGTACAGGCATTCACGATAAACTCATAGGAAGAGCTAAGGGAAGAACTGGCAGAGCTTGAGCAAGTGCAGTTAGACGAACGTCTCGCTGGCGCACAACATGTGCCTGTACACATTCCAGCGGGTGCACAGGAATCGCGTAAGTATCTCACTATCATACCCAAATTATTCACCTTTTCGTACTGCCTACAGCCAAACGAATTGCGGTGGAAGACGACGAGGAAGCGCAATTGAGAGAGTTGCAGGCTGCGCTGGCGATGTAACGCCCATGGGTAACGTTTCATCGCACTCTGGTGGTTTGACTCGTGTCCGGATTGCATATTCCGTCATCTACTACCTATATCCCATCACCTTCATTTAATAACGCCACGCACTTTGCACTCATTGCTGACTTTGGGACGTGTTCTGAAGTGGGTAGTGTACAGGATAATCAGTATTAAATTATGCAGCGATGGTCACTAGACTATGAGTGCAATGGGGAATGTGTAGGGAAGATGCAAATGATGCAAGTGCGGTGCGTTCTTTGGTGATCAGAGGATGGTGAGAGATTGAAAGTCATGACGAAAAACCACGGAGTCCCAGAACTCTGCGCACGTCAGAGGTGAAACGCAAGGAGTCGAGGATCGGCAGCAAATCAAGGAGAGCTTCATCGTGTGGATCGTGGGTCCATCCCTCTATGGGTATACCATTCGCTGTCATGAATCCGGTTAGACGAGAACATGGAGTCGATGTCTTGCTATGCTAACCTTCATTGACGCGATAGCTGATCGGTGAGTTGTCAATGAGGCAAACGCGTGAGAGGTCTTGCTCGATGATAGATAGATCTTTGGTATATGAACCATTTGGGAGCATCGTGCAGGACTACGAGATGCTTTGAAAAGGTACCTGGTGGTAAAGACAAGCAACGTACCTCCCGAAAGAAACGACGTGCCAGGATCCCACGTCCAGCGTCTAACCAATCAATGACCGGATCCGCATACTCCTGCATTGAAGCAGTGAACACGACCAGGGTGTACCATCCAGAAACCTACAGTAAGTTAAAATCGGGGAAGGGTTCCTGTAAGAACAGGATGTACCTTGCGAAGAAAGTAATCCACAAAGGGACGTTTGTACACATGATACAACGTACTCCTACCACCGAGAACTACCTCGACTGTGTGACCCTTGTTGGGCCTCCCAAACCCGAAGAGACCAAATCCGCCAGAGGACAGAGACATGGGTTTTGACGTCGAGTGAATGAGCGTCTCGTCCAAATCGAGCACTAGTGTCTTTGGGAGATGGAATGGCGTCCTATGAGCTGGCAAAGGAGGAGTGGCTTCTCGAGTGGCTTCTCGAGTGGCTTCTGCTGGTGGAGGGTGGGAATCGCGTCCTGATATCGATGGAGATGTGTGGCCAGGCACAGGTGATGGGGGAGGAGTGGGGAGGGAACTCATTTCTGATTTAGGATGAACACCGTATACGAGATGAGATGGGGCATCTAGGGGAGGAGATAGCTGTTGTGTGGCTGGTGGAACAGTACGGGCATCGTCCCTGCTCGCATCTCGCAAGTTATGATCATCGAGATGGATGGCAGGGAGTTGGTTTCGGTCGCCGTCGATTTCTCCGGGTATCCAAGAGGCCCATGTAGCGCATATTGTGTTCCAGACAACGACGAAGACGCGGACGAAGAAGAGGCGTCTGAACGTGCTCCTGACTCTGAGGCTTGGCTGCAATCTGATGGCTGGATCGGACGCGGATGGATTCGGGAATCGAATTGGCAGGAAACCAGAGGGAGAGGAGTAGGAACGCCGTGGGCGAGCAGGTCCAGCTGAATGTGGAGAATCTGGGAGTGGTTTGTCGGACCAGGGAGTGGTTCGCTTGAGAGAGCTACCAGCGATGGAACCACGACGTTTGACAGAGGGGCGATGGGGGAGAAATGGAACCTGAGGGTCGACCGGGGTGGAAGGTGGAGTGCGGGGGAGGACGAGGACGTCGAGCTGGCGAGAAAGCAAAGCGAGCGAGTTCATGGAGGACGGGGACGACGTTGGGGTAGACCTCAAGCTAAGGGTCGGTCGAATTATTATCCCACCTACATCACGCACGTGCTCGCTACAAAACATATCTAAATCCCTCCTTTCCTTCGTCCAACTTTCTGTTTAGCTCACGGAGTTGTTCCTTGAACACCCAGCTCATCACGATCGCAGTCCCCGAACACGCGATACATATCCCGTATGAATACCGGTACGTCGGCCCCCAGTTCGACGGCCAGACGTATCTGCAACGACCGTGCTCAGTACCTCAGACAAGCCGCAGCTTGGCGATGGACTCACGACCCAGCAACGTTCCCCAATTGCGAAAACCCGTTAATCAGCGACAGGCACACCGCGCGCTTCGACGGCGGTCGCGGGAATGAATTGCTCATCCATGCATACATCACCACAAGTCCAGCGTACGACTGTGCCATGAGGAAACTGTCCGAATGCATTTTTAGTACGCGTCCCGGAACGAACAGACGTCCTCACAGAGACACGTAGCGTGCCGCGGTATTCATAGTACTAATGGCGATGATGAAGCCGGCGATGCCCACGATGTACGAGCTAATCATGTGGTAGAATCGCTCTTGTTTCTTGTCCGAGTGTCTAACGATTTTGAGTTAGTTTTCAGATGGTTTATATCGTCCCAGATCCATCTCCATCTCTTCACCTGGATAGCCAGAACGCGGCAATCATGGCGAAAATAAATGGAGGTGCAACCAAAACGAGGGTCACCGTAGGATTATAGCCAAGTGTGGCACTCAGCGTTGGGAAGTAGGCGTTGAACGACAGTGCAACGACTTGGGCTGTCATCGCGAGAGCGAACAGCCATACTCTCCAATCTGTCACTGCGAGGTATAATCCATATGTCCTTCCTCCCGTTTCGGTTTCATCCTGGTCGCCGACGCCAACATCTTCCTTCATGCGTCTCAGAGCAAGTCGACGTTCCTCTTCTGTGAGCCAACGTGTGCTCGCTGGAAAATCCGGAAGGATAAATATGGCGCAAACGGCAACGAAACACGTGAGTGCCCCTTCAATGTAGAATAACCATCTAAGAGCTCATGAGTCAGATAGACATGTCCTCCAAGCGAGTCTCCCAAATTTTACCTCCACGCAGCGTGTCCCAGGACACCATTCATGCCCCCTAAAATCCCGGAAGCTAGCAATGCCCCGAATGCATTGCTGAAGATGTTCCCGCAGTATAATATTGCAGTACGCAAACCTATTTCATCCCGCTTGTACCTGTCATTGGTGCTCATATGAATTGATTGCAATTGCGGTGCGGATCACCAACCACTTTGAGATCAGGAAGAGAGCACCGGGGAAGAAGGCCGCTTCCACAAAACCGAGGAAAAATCGGGTAAGCAATGCGCCAGTGAAACTGTGGTGTGCAGAATCCAAATTGGCAAGTTTCCCGGGATGTTACGCGAATGACCCACCTCGTGGTGACACCTGTCAGAACGGAAATAACGCCCCAGACGATCATACAAGCGGGTAAGTAGAGAGAAGGCTTTCCGATATAATTCAAGAACATGTTACTGGAACATTTGTCAATATCACGCGCATTGTGTGAGGACCAACATTGCTTACGAAGGGATCTGCATGATAATATAACCCACGTATAGGATCGACAGCAGAGTCGCGAACTGCTGGCCCTCAAGATGAAGGTCACTTGTGAGCCCTCGTGCCCGGGCAACACTATATCTCATTAGTCGGAGCCCGTTTGGCTGGTGTGGTACGCTTACCCGGCATTGTTTCTATCGATCTGACCTCGTGCGTCAGTGAAGCTCGAATGGCGAAAACGACGTTTGAGTTTACGTAGTTTAGAATGTAGATCACGACCAGGATGGACATCCGGAGGTCGATTTTCCACAAGAGTTTGCGCTCAAGCGTTCTGCGTGCCTCTTTACCGCCAAACTCGTCGTCTGGGTCGTCAGGAGTAGACACATCTCCCCCAAAATTTGAAACCTTTTCTTTGACAGGCAGAGATTGTGAGTCTGCGCAATTTGCGGACATGGGGATCGAGAGAAAAACACTCTTTTCTTCTCAGTATCCAGGCTACTGTCTTGCTCTGCGTGACCACCCCAAACGTTCACGCCACTCGGTACCCGAACAAGCAGTGAAACACCCATGTTACATGTGCGTCAAACGAAAGGGGCCTTGATATAGGCATGTCGCCCTCAACTAATTGATCCCACGCACGTTTGCGAAGTTCGGTTTGACTCGGGGGAGAGCCTTTAGAAAGATTATCTTCTACTATGCGTCCGTCTGTCGGACGGTTTGAAGGATATCTGAGATGACGATATCCTCGCGTCCTGCTTTCCAAACGCCAGCCAACTTTCCACTCCATCTAGTGCCTTTCCCCCCCCCTTTAACGTTGAGCTTCTCTTTCAGTAGCCCTCCTACTTCCTTTACGTGTCCCTCAGCTGAACCAAGTATCAACAGAACACTGGTTCCCGTCGCAATTTGAGAGGATGGCGTCGAGGATAAGACGAGGAGATATTGACTCTCAGCAGGAGTGATTCCCGTAAACGCAGTTGCTATGGCAGATAAGAAGCCAAGTGGATTGATGGAATCATCCACCCGATGAGCGTGTTTCACGAATACCGGACCCGACTGTCCCATTTCCTCTGCGATACTCTTTGCAATATGCCTCGCTAATTCAGGCTCTAGGTCGTCAACCCGTTTCTCTGCTCTCTTGCGTTCGTCTATAACCTGCTCCACACGTGCAGGTACTTGAGGAGCCCCACAGCTGAGAGTGGCTGCAGTTGCTGTGAGCTGCTTGTGCGTGCTGGTCAAATGTTCGATGAGCCGTGGCCCTGCAAAGAAATACAGTCTAGCAGAAGTGGTATTGGAGCGAGAGAGCGCCTCCGTTTGAGGAACCAGGAAGAGTTGAAGATTGTGCAGACTTGGCAAGTGGGTGCCGCAGCAGCTGCGCAGTGCATCGCGTCGGTACCGTCATATCAAACAATGTGCTTAAGGACGTACGGATTCCGATCGATACGGTCGATAACAACGACTCTCATAATTCCGCCGGTATAATCGGCAGGGATCGCCTTGGCGAAACCGCGGGCATGGTCTTCCGACTTGTCTGGTTCGTCCGATCTATCCATCTCGTGGACCTCGACGTGAACACTGCGGCCTTCGAAGACGTATTGGTTCGCTATAGTTTGGATGCTTTGTATTTCGTCGCTAGTCATGCATCTCGCCAATTCAACGTAGCATGGAGCAGGTGCATCCGTTAAAGACCAAGAGAGCGTCTGGATGTTCAGATGATCCTCGAGCACGGCAGATAAAAGGTGCTGAGAGGTATGCATTGTCATCTGTGTCGAAGAGCTCGTCATGATAACGAAATCAAGTGGAATGGAAGCACCCACATGATCGTACCTGCGGTTCCAGTCGGCTTCTTCAAGTTTGACCAAGACTTGAGTTCCTACTGTAAATCGAATGATATCCGCCTCAGCATCTTCTACCTGCACATAATGAACGGCATGTCCGCCGTGACGCCTCGCTTGTAGAACCTTCCAGACCCTTTGATCAGCTGTTTGAATCAACCCACTGTCGGAAGGCTGGCCCCCGCCCTCTGGAAATACGATTGTGTCATGCAAGGTAACTTCGAGGGTGGGTGTCCTTGTTGTAGATGCGGTGTCCTTTTTCCCCTTTCTTCCGCTTGGAGCTGGTTGGGTTTGTGAGACCCGACAGCTCACGACGGTGGTCAGCAACTCGCGGAGGAGGGGATCGCCTTGGAATTAGCCTCAGTTAAGAGAAACTTATCTTAGTCGTTGCCTCACGTTGACATGCCAAAAGGCCAACAGGAATGGAGAACTGGGGATCAGAGGGGATCTGGAGGGTGGGGGAGATGATCCTGTGGTATGTAGAAGACGTGACCGAAGGAGACAGCAGAATCGTTGCGGCCGACATTCCTGTGAAGGTGAACTATCGCTGAGCGATGGCGACAGAACGTGGGGGAGCGTTGGGTGTGAAATCTCGCGCTATAATTTTGTCGTTCACACTGGAGGAGGCGGAACACTGATCCCGCGCAGCACGTCCCTAATCACACAACGATGCGGTTAAATCGTGGTTAGAGGTAGAGCTCCGTTCATTCCCAGTTGCCGACATCTCGCACCTAATGCGGGCTTCCGTTTTCACGACAACAAAGGCGTCCGTTTCGCACCAGGCGCACCTTGCTGATACATTTGTCAACTTGAGCTTTCGATCCGATGGCAGAGAGAGAGTATGAAGGTGTTGGTTATTCCAGCCTATGTGAGTCCTTACTCCACAGCTTCGTCGGACGGTGCTCGGCTTTCATGACCATTGGTTTGTCCGATAATAATTCGCCCAAAAAGCTGTAAATTCAAATGATTTCGAGGAAACTGCTGCACCGGAACTACGTGAAGATATCTATCAAGAAGACCGGGAACACGTAGAAAAGAGCCTCCTGCGAAAACTCGACACCCGAATGTCAATATTACTACTAATATACGTTCTAAACTACGTAAGTCGTTGGCGTACTCGTCTCCGTCATACGTACATGGAGCAAATAACATCACAGATTGATCGTAACAACGCTGCGTAAGCTCTTCCTCGAATGGCGAGGAAAGCGATGACCTTGATTCGACACTTTTGTCTCCCACAAGCGCGGCAAGACTTCGAGGTTTCGAGACAGATCTTCATTTACAAGGAAATCAATTCAACGACATCTTGGGCGCCCTATACGTCGGTTATGTCTTGATGCAAGTACCTTCGTAAGTTTCCCTCATCGTTTGCTCTACAGGTGATATACGTGACCTGATCGATAGCAACATGTTCTTAAATCGTATCGGGAGACCCTCTCTATATCTATCAGGGTGCATGGCCATCTGGGGAACTATATCTGTCCTTACTGGTAATAATGTTGCGCGTTACTTATTCATTGCCCTTTGACCGAGTGATTCTCAATCAGGCACAACTACCACGTAAATGCGTCACCTTTCTTAATTGCTTTGTCTGAGCCGTCCTTTGGAAAGATATACCGGTGCTCTTTTTACACGATTCTTCATTGGATTTACTGAAGCCGCATTTTTTCCGGGGGCTTTATTCCTCCTCTCCAAATGGCGAGCGACATGTGCTCTCGGCCTCACTGTTACTGATTGTCGGACAGGTATAGACGTAGGGAATTGGGGGAAAGGACTGCTATTGTGTCGTGCGGCGTCATGATCGGCAATGCATTCGGCTCCCTTATAGCGTCTGCGATTCTCGATTCAATGGATGGCGTTTTGGGATACGCTGGGTGGAGGTAATCACATGCTCCACTTTCAGCATTGTTCTTATTGTATTCGACCCCTTGTAGGTGGTTATTCTATATCGAGGGAACACTTACTGTGGTGGTCGCTGTCAGCGCGAGCTTCGTGTTGCCTGATCTCCCATCATCGCTGTCTCCGTGGCTCACGGCACAGGAGCGTGCTCTGGCACAATTACGGATGGAGGAGGATGGCTTACTGGACGAAAGAGAAACAGACAACACGAAAGAGCACGCAACCGGGTTAATGTTAGCTCTCTCAGACTGGAAGGTTTGGTGGCTCAGCATTGCATTAACAAACATGGTGGTCACACTATCATTTAATGCTTTCTTCCCCACATTGAGCGCAACCATGGGATATAACCCAACGATAACCCTTCTTTTGTGTTCACCGCCATGGGCGTTTGCCACGCTCGTGGCATTCAAAACGTCGAAGTGATTCTGTTCAAGTCTTCCATCTCCAGGCCAACACTAACAGATTCGGCTGTAGACACTCTGATTTGCATGGGGAGCGTTTCCTTCATGTGGTTGTGCCTTTGCTCTTTGGTATTCTTGGATTTTCTATGGCAATGCTCAGTATGAACATGGTGATCCGTTACATATCGCTGTAAGTGCGATTTCTAATATCTAACTTCATGTCTTGTGATGTGTCTTCAAAGATTTCTTATGGCTCAGTCCTACGCCGGGTTCATCGTCTTCTGGGCTTGGGTCAGTAATTCTATTCCACGACCTTCTTCCAAACGCGCCGTGGCTCTTGCTTTCATCAATTCACTCTCATCGCTTGGTAATGTGATCGGCTCGTGAGTAATTTCAGAGCTTGATTTCAGTTAGGACTCACGTCCTCGCAGCTATGTTTGGCCGTCTGCGTGGGGCCCTTCCTATGCGAAATCGTGTGCGATCTGTATTGCAACAACCACGTTGTGCATCCTTATGTCGTGGGTCTTTAGAAGACACCTGAGTCAACTAAATAGGGAACTAGAAGCAGAAGACGTCAGGCTGAACCGTTCCAAAGGATTCCAGTACTTGCTCTGAGTTGGTAGAATGTGCGCTAGCAACGAGGCGATATTGACATAGTATCCGAGGTTATACGTCGAGTATCTTCAGTTGAGCTACTAGTTCCAATTTTATAAGAATAAATATCGATCGGGGTATTCTCGGTGATTGACTCCGAGTCGTTGTAGCAGGTGACCTGTTCATGTCCAAAGAGATTTATACCAATGAAAGTTGTCTCGCTTGAAGTGACATTTACCCACATCTCCCGTATTTTTTGACCATGGACTTCACCCAGACCATTTCGTCAGGATGGCAGTTCAGTCAAGTTGGTGGTGGACAAGGAACAGACGATGGCGAATGGCTGCCTGTCTCAGAGTTCCCCACAACGGTCCACATCGAACTTCTGAAATCCAAGAGAATCCCAGATCCGGTGAGATTTTGTGATGGGTACTTTGGAGGATGTGCGCTGATCGATCTCGCAAGTTTCTTGGCTTAAACGAGTGGGAAGTGCAGTGTAATTACCACGATCTCTGAGTGATTCGTCACTCACTCATCCTACCACACCCGCATTACGGGACACAGGGATTGGGGAAGCTGATTGGGAATTCAGGAATACATTCACCGTCACAGAAAAAGATCTCGGCCCGGCAAACGCAGACCTTGTTTTCGAAGGACTTGACACATTTGCCCATGTCACACTGGCAAGCATTCTGATCCTTACTGAAAAGGTATTCCTGACTTACAGTGGAATCAGAACGGTCAAAGGATCCTCGAGTACGTCGTCGTGTATCAACAACGATGATCACTGTTTCGAACATTAATTAGCGCCGAGGATCAGTTCATCACATACAGGGCACCTGTGAAACCTCTCTTGAGAGCCGGCGCCAACGATCTGCTGATCACCTTTACCAGTGCGTTCAAGAAGGTAACGCACCGTTTATATTCCATTCGTTCGCTACTTTACAATGCTCCAGGGAAGGACGCTGGAGAAAGCCAATGGCAAATTTCACTTATGGAACGGTGATTCTAGCCGCCTGCATGTGCGCAAAGCACAATACAAGTAGATATATCTGGGTCACTCTCTCCGAGTAAATTTTGACAAAATAATTAGCTATGGTTGGGATTGGGGTCCGGTTCTGATGACCATCGGTCCTTGGAAACCCATCAAACTCCATACATATGATGTCTATCTCACAGATGTCGACATCAGAAGTGCAGTTTCGGAAGCACTGGACGTGAGGCTCTCCGTTGACTTGTTGCTGTCGGACAAAGCTATAACCGGTTTGGCATCCATCACTCTGAAAAATCCCCAAGGAGACATAGTTCGGACGGAGAAGGATCTCAAGGTTGAATCTGGGAGCGCTCGTACAGAGCTCAAATTTTCCAGTGGAGAGCTCCAACTTTGGTACCCTGTTCATTACGGAAACCAACCCCTTTACAACATCACAACGACTATTTTTGATGCGGTGAGTTTTGATCATTGAAGTAGTGGATACCATTGATACGTACGTGTCACAGGCTGGCCAAATTGTCGATTCAAAGACGAAGCGAATCGCTTTCCGTCGTGTGCGCGTAGTTGAAGAGCCTCTCGTTGATCAGCCAGGGAAGACTTTCTTGTTCGAAGTCAACAATATCAGGATTTTCTGTGGTGGATCCAACTGGATACCCGCCGACTCATTCCTCACAACGTCAGTTGCTCTCCGTTAGTGTATGTCTCGCTGATGTGGGCTGGATCATAGGTTAACGGAAGAGAGATACCGCGCCTGGTTGCAGCTCTTGGTTGATGGGAACCAGAATATGATTAGGGTCTGGGGAGGTGGGGTTTACGAAGCAGACATCTTTTACGACATTTGTGATGGTGAGCTCACACGTCATATGCATTCTCTGGGACAGTTGATGCAGCTGACCCTTGACAGAACTGGGCAGTAGGTTTTGTCACCACTTGGAGGAATTATAGTCTTATAGGTGCCACTAGTCCTCGTCTGGCAAGACTTCATGTTTGGATGTGGTCAAGTACGCTCACTTAGCTTGCCATCCTGCTTATCGGTTGACATAGGCCTGTCTTAGTACCCAGCGTACGACTCCTTTCTGGGTCTTGTCGAAATCGAAGCAGAGCAAAACGTTAAGAGGCTCCGCCATCACCCCTCGGTTGTGATCTTTGGTCAGTCTTCATCGAAATGCAGCGTAGCCAAAGGTGCTGAATTCGACATCGCGACAGCTGGCAACAACGAGGACTATCAACTCGCGGAATCTATCAACATCGTCGATTATTCTGATGAAACCTCCGACTTTCGGAAGACCAAGTTTCCGGCGCGCTTTATCTATGAGCGCACTTTGCCTTCCATTGTTAGCAGGTTCTGTGATATCCACTATCACAGAAGCTCTCCCTACAGCGCGCCTGGCGTCGTGACCACAGATAAGACCCTCGGCGATTTACACCAATGTAAGTAATATTAGAGATGCGCCGCAGCGGACGTAATACCACGATTGATAGGGAATGTCTGGCATGGCTCCCAAGAACCCTGGCACAACTGGGACGTGCTTGCCGGACGCTTCGTATCAGAGTTTGGAATGTAGGCATGCTTTTGATCCGCCGGTGCCTTGGTCAATGTTTCACTTCCTGGCAGGGAAGGATATCCAAATATTCGTACCGTTGACCACTGGCTCGCGGGAGACCAGACTGAACGATATCCTCAATCCCGGTATGCCAGGAATAACGTTTATCATGCCGACTCCAACATTATTTTGACAGTGTAAATAACAATCATAACAAAGCTGATGGGTTCGAGCGGCGACTAGAGGTAACGCATAACTGGATGTGGCCCGGTGTACTTGGGGCTTACTGGGCCATGGATAGCTCTATCTTGTGGAAAATTTCAAACACACGTTTGATATGGAGAGGTATGCTGCCCATACCACGCCCATTAACACGCGCTGAGAGGTTCCCACACAGCTACGTGTACTATACACAAATCATGCAAGCCGAGACCCTTGCATCGGCGTATCGCCTGTGGAGACGCAATTGGCGTGGGAAAGGGAGAGAACACACTGCTGGTGCCTTGGTGTGGCAGGTGAGCAATTCGAGGCCACGCCAAGCTTTATCTTGCAACATGCTGACCCTATCAGATCAACGATTGCTGGCCGACCACATCGTGGGCAATCGTCGATTACTTCTTACGGCCAAAACCCGCTTATTTCGCGATTGCACGTGAGTTGCGCCCTTTCACGGTGGGTATGACGCGCAAGGAAAACAAAACGTTTTCCGACGAATTGTCGGCGGCGGATTTCAAAATCGAGACCGTTTTGC
>JBBPLN010000763.1:0-13884 GCA_038089815.1 Sutorius eximius
TTCCTCCCTTTTCTGGTCCTCGGTCCTTGGCTCAGTGTCCACTTGATGTGATGGATCATCGTCCTCCACTTTCATCTCGACATCCTCCCTCTCCGTTGCATCTTTGTCAGAAATCCCGGCCCATCCCCACTTCTCAAACGTTCGTTCGATTCGCTGTCGTTCCAGCCTCCCATCAGTCTTCCGAACCTTGATGGTAACCTCCCGCTTTCGTTCCACCGATGCTTGCCGTCCTGCCTCCCCTCCAAGTAGTCCATCATCCCACTTTACCCACCGCTGTTGCCACCCCACCTCTTCCGGATATGCAGCTTGCACAGTCCGTGTTTCCTCTTCATTCGGCAGATCCACCACTACCTCCCATGCCTTTGGCTGGAAATGTCTAAATTGCACCCGTTCTTGTGTGGTGCCCGTTTCCGAACCCTGCATCTCCATTGGCGACCGTTTCCTCTTAATCCCCCCGTTCATATTCGTGCTCCCGTTCACCAGCGCCTTCTTGACCGGCCTTCCGTGCTCCTCGTCATCGCTCGTCGCTCCTGCAGCCAACCTAACGCGCCATCTGAGCTCTCTCGCGAGTGCCGGCGCGTCTTTGATTCTATCTGTAGGAATCTGTTCTTTTGCATCTCGTTTGGCTGCGTCGCTTCCACGTTCCATGATTCGCGCTTCTGCTACAAGGTACGAGCACAGGGCCTCCAGCGATTCCAGGATTCGTGGCGAAAATTCTTCCCTGGCCTTGAGATCACGGAGATATTTATCGGCAACGTACCAACAGAGTCTGAGGCAAGAAAGTATTAGTCGTAGTGGTGAATTACAGGAGAAATCGTGATACTTGGTGAAGTAAGGAAACCGGAACTTTTTTGGGACTCGCGTAGCCCTCTCAATGTCGATCACTTTGAGTTCTGTCATCGGTGGTATAAGATTCTATGCAATGTGGAGACGACGGTTCGGAAACTTACGCGTGCCGACGTTGTACGAGTGCAAAAAGTTGCCCCCAAATACAAGCGAATCTGCGGGTGTGTGCTGAAAATTCCATTGTAATAACCCATGATGATGAAAACACCTAAACCTACGACGGCGTGTATCCACCCGGTAGGAATAATCATAGTATTTCCGGGGTGAAGGGTGACCTTGACAACCTCGTCGACCATATCACCTAGCCAAATACTTGACTGTAGTTCTGTCCCGGACCACCGCTCATACGCAGCCAAATTAGCAGGAGTGGGACGAATGAAGTAAAAAACCTTTGTTAGATCAGAAAGGCAACGGGGAGAATCCAATGGGCAATGCCCACCTTGCATCCCCTCAGAATGTGATAGTACACCGACGAGCCGGCAAAGTCAACATGCCAGTCCTAAACAAAAATCAGCGCCTGTGACCCCAAGGACAAGACACTGAAACTTACGGTCCAGGCCGATGCAACACCCATCAAGCAGTACAGTTGAACTTTGGGGTATGCGTGTCCTTTCCCTCTTCGTGTACTCGGCCAGAATTGTTCCACCCAATCCAATTCGCGGACTAGCCGTGGCGGTAATACTTGATCCGCGAGTGATGTTCCCGAGATTTCAAGCGAGATCACGTTCCGCACCTTGTCTCTGGCCGACGGTTCCTTGGTGTAATACTCCGCCCATCTCCCAAGGGTCCATCCCGAGCAGTTCGACTGGGTTGCGACATCTGCGAAGAGGGCGTCGGCATTCAGGAAACGTTGAACGAATGACCATACCTATAACTTCTACAGGGGTTTCATGGCCCACGATGTCCGCCACGTCCGACACCGTAAAGCTAGCATCTGGCATTTTCATCCCGAGCCCCTCTGGGTTCTCAATAACGATAGGCTCCTTCATTGCATCTTCGTCGTTCCCCAACCACTCGAGGCCGACGTCCAACCCATTCATGCGCCTGAAGTTATCATCCTTGATTGGCTTTGCCTGGATGACGCGTAACCATCTACTGGGGTCGGCCTCTACACCTGCGTTCAGGTTGGCATAGTCGGGTTGTGCACGTTTGCGCGCTGATTTCCGAGCTGGTGGCTTGAATGTGATCGTTCGAGATGGTTTCTCGAGGACGCATGATTTGCAGTACCTGATGTATGCATCACACATACACATCATCACGGGTATTCCGGGTAATAACTTTGACATGGACTTGCCATTTGTCGATTGTATCGACGTCGACGCCATTTCCCGCGCATACCCAGTGATACCAGCTCTTACAAGCGTCGCACCTTATCCAACTTTCCTTTAAGGCCGTGGACTGCAAATTAGGAGGAAGGTCTTTACACGCCGGACAGGTATCTTCTTCTGACGCTGTTGTTACGGGTTGCACAGGGGCTTCCTGTACTGGTTCTTGTGATTCTTCTGGGGCTTGCTCTGGTGGTCCCGATGGCTCGTCGTGCACAGGTACTGGCGTCAGTGACGATCTCGCTGACAACGGGGAGAGCGGTTCCAGTTGCGGGCTCCGTTCGCGAGATTTTTGTGGATTTGAACGCGTTGTTCTGCGTTTACTGCGAGCCATGTTCAAGTGATGACTGAGTGAGAACCGGCGTCGTCGTGATGCTCGAATGCGCTCGCCCGACTGGGGTTATGTAAAATTTCCTTTTTCGGTTTCGTCCGTCTCCAATCTGAGGGGCCTCCAATACTCGTAACATGTAGGTCGATTCGACGGCTTGGATTTTTCACATAGAAAACACAAGAGTCATCTTGGGCCTGACGAGGTGGAATCTCTTTTCCTGTTCCTGCTCGACCTCGTTTTTATTTTTATCAAACTTTCACAGGGATGCCGATTCCCGGTAGGCTGAGTCGCTGCATGATCAACCATCTTCCTCGGATTCAACTTGTAGGGCAGACCACGCCGAGGCCATCTTCCCCGCACGCCAAAGCAACTCCGTAAGTTCTGATGCTTTCATCTCACGCTAGATTCTTTTTCGATGGATCTCATCGATGAACCGGACCATGACTGACTTCACGGATCGTTGCTGCCTATAAGCAGTCGTTGCAGTCGCACGGCTGCTGATTATATTTCCAGAAATCTTACGATAGGTTATTTTCCATGCCCGTGCCTGTGCGTAGTACACGCCGACTCTCGCATATGTTCCTCCCAGCCAATCAGGGTCGCACTCCCATGACATGTTGCTCTCGCGGCGACAAAATTGCGAATGTGACTGCGGCTCGCCAGCGCATGATCAGCCTTACGGTGGGTCGCATTGTGTGTCACTGAAATTGCACTCCTGACACATAGCGTAACGCGTTCCCAGATCAACCGAATGCTTCGTGTTTCACTTGGGGGTCAGGAGTCAAACCCTCGGTCCAGGCGCAGAAAATGCGGCCACCCTATTGGCCATCGAAGACACGTTCACATCCCTGGTTTTTTCTCTCTTTCCCAACGTACTCATGATGGAAAATCGAACAAGCAACGCACGGCTATAAAAGCGGCATTATAAACGTTACTCTATTCGTTCTCATCGACTGCATCTACCAGAGGGGTTGATTGGAGAATAAAAAAGACTTTGGCGTCTAATGAGCTCACTTTTTCCAGAAAACAGAACCGAGCGGTGGGAATCTTCTTGACTTGGCGCTGGCATGAGAAAGGATATATTCACCGCATGGGCAGGTCCCACCATTTGAATTGACAACATGCAAGGACAATTGAGTAAAAGGAACATTCAGGACGCTCAGTACCGTCACCTCGGATGCTTTTTGGACTGATACAATGATAACAATCCGGTCGCAGGTTCGTGCTCCCCTACTCATCAACGACCAGCCGAGTTTGGAAACTCGGAAATGCGGACTTCCTATTATTCACTTCTTCATTCTTACCTCATTTCGGGCGCCTGATGCGAGTTTTAATTATGGCGATCACCACTCTATTATACATCCGACGGATCCCAGAATACCACCCGGTGGCGCATTATCGACGCCATGCCGGATAAGTCTTATCGACCCATATGGTCGGCTGTTTACTTGGCTCACCTTCGACTAAACGCCCCATCAACTTCAGGTTCAATCTGACCATACCTTATTAGTTTCAAATACCTGAGACAAATTACGTCGTCTGGTCAGATCTTGTTACGGCGCAAGTGACATGACATCTCTCCATGAAGGTTTACTTGTTGAACATGATGCGCCATTCTCACCATGTTCATTTGTCATTCGCACAAGGTTTGAACCATTAATTGCAGGCCTAACTCGTTCTAATGCTTGGAGCAAGGACGGTGTATAACCCTGTGGAGTTGAGAGAAGCTGGCCTCAGACATTGTTCAACCGATCACGTCACAACCTCACTTCAGTACTTGAGTGATCACATGGAGCATGGTTGATGCTCTTACAGAATTAACTTAGTCAACATGAGGGGTATCTCCAATCCAGAGGGATATACAGGTACATCTAATTCCACAATGCAAAGGTCCCATACACGACGCGAGTTTTCAAAGGACGAGACATGAGAAAACATCACAGAAAGAAGAGACGTCTCATGAAAAGAACCCCCGACGGTTGGTGCCAAGTGAAGAAAACCCATCGTCACATCCCAACACATCATGAGTCGCTAGCACGATGCGCGGGTCGAGGTAGTTGTTACGGAACGCCGTCCCCTCGACAGTGAATGAGAACCGGTCTACGTCGGTGTCACCACCAAAAATCGGATTTGCGTGCTTGGCAATACTGCCTATCGGTCTGATGGTCGGGTGGTGCGGCGAAGAGAGAGGTGAGAGGCTACGATGTGTCGCAACTGTGTCCGCGATGGAGCCCGCGGTTGGTGGTGGGGTGTATGTCTCCCAACTGCCACTGCCGTCATCAGTTAACACGGGGTCTGGTCTGCAGTCGTCGTTGGAAAAGGAGACCAAGAGAGGTGGTAGCGGGGGACGAGCTTGCCCGCCCGCAGATACAAGGGAGAGTGTTCGCGGTTTGGAGTATGGAGCGGTTGAGTAAGGTAGAGGCGTGTTATCATTCAAGCAAGGGGAGTGGCCTGGGCTTTGTTTAAGCGGGAAGGGCACTGGCGATTGCTGGGCCCGCCGTCGATGGGTGTCACGGTCCGCTCGAGCTTCCAATTCGGCTTCCAAGGTCTTTTCTCGCCCATAACTCTGGGAACACACCCAGCGGACCTCACCGAGCGCCTGAAGGCAATCTGTTACGCCATCCTTCCAATCAGCATCCCATCCCATCATATCCATCTCTGCATCAATCTTGTCGCTTTGCGCGAGGAGTAAGCCGGCGAAGAAGCACCCGTCGCGTATTAGACCAGCGTCGTACGCGAAGAACGTCGAAGGCACCTTCAGGTGGCGTTGCAACATCTCGATGACCTTGGGAAGAAATTTTTGACACTGCCGTATGGCGGAAAGGTGTAGGCTGACCACGGCAGCCTGGTCTGCGGGGGTCGCATGGTTATTTTCAGGGATGGCTTCGCGGATGATGTTGAGGCATCCAAAGATGAAAATCTGCCAACCGCTGACGAAGCGTTCAACATCTTCGCCTCGCATAATGTCGCCCCCAGCAGTGCCGACGCCAGAGGGGTTGCGACGTAGTGTCTCAAAGTTTTCCCAACAACGTTCGAGACTCTCCCATATTTTCATGACCGCTTCCCTGGGTACGGGACCGCCAGATTCAGTGCGCCGACGGGCACGAGGCCCTGTCAACGTGGAATGAATATCGCGGCAAGCTTGAGACACGGCCAAAGCTAGCGAGAGGTATTGTGTAGTCACCATGTAGGCTAAAGCGGCTCGAAGGTGACTGGGTTCCAGAGCGGACTGAAACGGGAAGGTTGGCGTAACAGGGGAGCTGGAGGATGGCGAGGAGCGAGATGAATCTGGCGGGGAAGGGGCGCTATGGGTAGGTGGTGCACAATACGGAGGGGGAAGGCTGCTCTGAAAAGCAGCAAGGTCGTCATCATCCCTGGAATGGCGAGTTCAGAACTGCACGAAAAGGCAAATGATCGTTATCATACAGTAGAAGGCGTCCACCATCCAGTCCTGTAATGATGCCTTCATGTACGTACGCGTACCAGAATACCCGAGCACGTATGAGTTCATCACAATATGGGCCTCGACCACTATTGACGGAAGGGGGACTGAGGTTGATGTTGCACAGAGAGCGAACTTGAGACAAGGTTGTTTCATAAGTGGTCTATGAAGGATCTCAATGCACTATGGAAAACGGCAGTTCACGCCCACTCACCAGACGTTCTATAGGACTCTGAATGCCTATTACGAGCGTACGATGAACAACCAGTCACCAGGGATAACGACAGACGTACCACAAGTTAATGGGAGAAGGAGCAAGAGGACTCTGACGCCGTCCCAAGATGGCCGCCGTAGTAGTCCGTGGAGGTCGACGAGGGTGAGCATTTCCCTGGCCATGGTTTCGGTGCGGAGCATCCTTGCGCGTCGCATAGGATCGGAAGTATCTTCAGCAGCGTCAAGGGCAAAGTGTGAGTCGTTGAGATTTTCTGATGCGTCGTCTTCAGGGTCCTCCTCGCCGTACTCGTCAATGCCAAAAGAAGCCGCCCAAGTGACTAGTACCATTGCGAGCATCTTTCCTTCGATGTTGATTGGAGCAACTCCCTCTACGTGAGCGGTGTATCTGGAGACGAATTCACCCGGTTCGATGACTGGACCTGTGTGAGGTCAGTTGACTAGACCATGGTAGACGATCAGATTGCTCACATTGAACGCAAAACCTCCGAAAAAACGAGGACTTGAGAAATGCGAGTTGCATTTGCGGAATACGACTGTGCCCGGCGGTAGAAGTCGTCGGGATAAACGTGGTCGATGTGGGGTTTTGCGGGACGGACGCAGCAGTCGAGACATCGTCTGTAACCTTTCCATAGACGGCTCTGTGAAGATCAAAACGTTATTCAACAGACGTTACAGACGCCATGAAAACTCACTCGACTTGTTGGAGTCGTCTTCCCCGTCTGAGTAACTTGACGGCTTTGACCTGTGCGAACTCGTCCCTGAAAAACGATGAGGCGGGACAAGGGACAATATGGGAAGGTAGCTTACACGCATTTAATGCTCCGCTCTTTGCAGTTGGAGCACGAGGGTTGCTGCATGCCGTTGGCTGGCGGACTGGAATAAAAGTCTTTGAGATCGCAGCGCACCCTATAGCACTGTCCTCAGCGTGCGTTGAGGAGGTGAACGTCTCCCCGACCTTCTCATGCGACACGCGCCACATGCTGAGAACTGCTGTCTTGAGGATTTGGGCTGGCCTGGGGCTCGTCGAGGATAGGGAGCACCAGCGGAGGTCGGGTTGCGCGGCACGGAAGAGGAGAGTCGACGTGACATGTAGGGAGGGGATGGGAGAATGGTAATGGTAGACCGGGATGATATATGAATGTGGACCTTGTTTTAAAGTGGTGGGATGTGACAACATGGTGGATCGTTGACGTTGATCTCCGGAAATTCGATGTGCTTTACACAGCCCAAAACAAGAAGGCCTCCCGATTGAGCCACGGCTAGAAAGACACACGAGAAAAGCGGATGTCGTAAGTCGAAGTCGACCACGAACCACGCAATTGGGGTCAGGCTTTGAATCCGTTCTGCGCCCGGATCTAACCCAATCAGGCTTATTCTTGTCGGAAAACCCTAGACGAACCCATACCCAACCTCACCAACGCTGGGCGGTCTTGTTGATTTTTTTTATATCCAGGGGATCGTACCGGCTACGACGGTCACCCAATGGCTGGACAGCGTGACGCACAGGTTTTCTTCCTGACCAATGGGAAAAAGGGTAGCCGTAACCCGGTTGGGCGCATGTGTCCCAGTCCGGCAAGAATGCGTCCCGCCGCGACAAAGGCTGAAGGGCCACGAAGCATGCCACGAAGCACAGTACTTGTCATGTATCATATGACGGCTGAGGTATGGAGCGGATTCAAATTGCCATCCAGTGATGCCATAACATACATGGTTCTCGATTGTAGGTTGCCGTCAGCTGCAGTCCAGCTGCAGTCATTTTCGCTTAGATTGTACAGATTTGTCGACTATATGGTCCGGTGAGCACATTGTACCTGCGGACCCATCTCACAGGGATATTCTGGCCAATCACACGAGTCATCCTCGACTTTGTTCCCCTATCCAGCAACCACATGGATCTACATTCTAATAGTGAGAAAAACGGGTCTGATCGTATCCTGCGAACCGAGTTGACGTCCGCGAAGACGTGGGTATGTTTTTCAACGTTCCGCGTGTCGGAATTTGCCGTGATACAGTTTGATGTAGTATGGCATTATGAAAATCAAACTCGCAGGTGATCAACGCATCGTATCTCATTCGACTCGCCACTCTCTTCCTCTAGCAAGCGTTCGCCTACTCAATCACTATACAACGACGTCAACAGAAAGCAAAAACATACGTGATAGGAAGAGAAGTTTAGAGAGGAAAAAGCTTTATTGCCTTCCCTGATCCAATAGATCTGGCAGACAATAAATGCTTCCGAAGGAAGCATCATTTCCGAGCACAGGTTTCACTGGAGATGAAGCCCCGGTGTGACACTTGTTCAAGCGGTCACGCTGTAACGCAATTTTCCCCAAAGTGGAGACCATCCGGCAGACGGAGTCGCCGTAGACAAATGGTCCATGGCCCACTGTTCTACCCGACGATCTTGCTATCCGCACCTTCGCGCAGCGCTGCAAATCCCCCTGCTTTCGTGATGGCCCTCCTCAATTCATTCGCTGTTCTTTGTTGAGGATTGAATCGACGATCGCAAGCCATTTTGTGGAGGTCGTCGCCATACTTGTTGACGAGACATTCCAGATACGATCTCTCTCCTGAAGACGTGTGTCGCTCACGTACGGTTGCAGAAGCAGCGAGGTTCTCCAGATCTACGGAATCGTTAGTGAACTATAGAAGCATTTTTCCGAGTGAGAAGACGACGTCATGCGTTCGCAATGTCAACCTCTCCGTGACGCTTCGACCGTATGTCATCGAAAAAACGGCCCAGAGTACGTTGAGAGCTGACCTTGAACAATGGTATCCCCATTATTTCCTGGACCCACTCTCCACGACGTCTCAGGACGATGGGCCCATACCCGCAAATCCAATTCGGTCGCCACCACTGGGGCTTCGATCTCGACCTGTCGTTTCGAATCATCTTCCACCTCGTTTCTCGGTAGTTCCACGCGGACAATGTCACCAGACGAGTCTCGAATTATTCGACCAAAACCTTTTGGGAGTGTGGACGTAACTGCGGGCCCATCAGAACTAGATGATCGGGCGTCATCAATTGCGGAAGACGAAGCGGTTGAAGATGTTCGTTTTGCACTATTTTGATCGGCGGCACGGCTGATGTTGACTTCGGACCCGCCTGATGATATCGGGTTCAGGTCATGTTGAAGGCCTAAAGCAAGGTAACTGAGGAAAGAAGGTTGGTCAGTTATCCTACGGCCTGGAGCAGCAAACCCACTTTTGGCGGAGAGTTCTAGAGGGATCCCACGCATCTTGCAAGGCCTTTGGCCCACGGATTGCTGTAAGGATTCGACCATTTAGCACCTACATGTACGGCACTACAGATGACGAAGGTCGAGATGGTTTTGTAAGGTGCTTACCTGGCATCTTCTTCTGGAGCCTCTTGGCTCTTTTGGAGTGTGAGATGGCCTTGTGAGTGGAAGACTTGGCCTTGCGACGTTGACGTGGGTTGGCCATTTATCGACGTGTAGATCACGTTGTGGTTCTGGTACAGTACTGCTCGTGTCCCTGTAGTAGAGGAAAACTGGCAAGTTTAGATTTTCAAGCTCCGCGGCTGTTACGGGGATCGTGCACTAGCGAGTATGTCCTACACAAGTCGCATTCCAGATAGCAACGGGTGCCCTCGCTCGGCCAGGCCAACCCGTTCTCTGATCGTCCTAACCGGCTCTCGACGGGTTCTGTTTAATTCACAGTCTGAATCTCAAAGCAAGGGTTACCGCCGGCAACTCGATTGCTTTGTCACATCCGGACATTTCAGCGAGCCGAACGCGGTGTTCCATATGTACTTACCCTCCCGCCGGTACATCACGTAGCCATGTATCTTCCTCACGTCAAGGCTGTCATGTTCGATGTGAGTACCCTCTGCCCAGCGCAACTCGGCCATTCTCACTGGCCTCGCGCCGGATTGTTTGCCGTTACCGTAACACCCGATCCGTCGCAGATTGGCGGTGTCGTCCTACGGAGCCCGTTCATCGCTATCGCAGAGTACGAATCAGAAAATGAGTTGCCGCCCCACTACTTGAATGTATCCATGTGAGCACAAACATCTCACACCCCACCGGACCTCACGGTACAGCCAGAACATCCCGCGGCCCGTCCGGTGCCTGGCAAAGGCTCGAACGGGGGGAACTCCCCTTGTTTGATTTCTATGCGGCGTTCAGTCGCGACCTGTCAGACGCCACAAGCGGGAATATATGGTACACGGAGTATTGCAAACGGAAACGCACAGGTACGTCCAATTCAACGGCAAAAAATCTCCGTGACTTTATATTATCCCCAGCATGTCCCAAGCTTCCAGAACAACTCCAAATTGACGGCCGTGATGTGAGTCCAGATTCAGGGGATGTGGCTACGTTGTCAGACTGGGATATACTAGCTTTTTGGGCGTATGATGCGGTCAGCAACATCTTACGACGCCCACATACTGACCGCCATCACAAATCTCCGAGGTAACTCGTATGATGTGGTTCCCTACCCGGCGCTCAGTACCGGATTATTTTGTAGCCGCGGGAAGATGGCGTATCATCGCACTCACGAATAACTTTGGGGGATGCCACGGCACGGCCATGTCACCCTCGCAAGAAGTCCCCAAAGCCGAACTGAAATTCCTGGGATGGGAAGACGGGCCAATACCAAATCATTTACGCGAATTATTCGATGACTTTTACGACTCTAGTGCAGTAGGCTTGCGGTGGGTCCTGTCAGCGTCCCTCCCAGCCTATAAGCGATTCAGTGTCAGGCTTTAGAAAACCAGATCCGCAATTTTATCTCTATGCCTGTAAACAGAGTAGCGTCAAGCCGGAGGAAGTGATTTTCCTAGACGACATTGGAATGTAGGTTCCCATCCGCCACTGATTGGCACCTGCTGAACTGCAGCAGGAACCTCAAGACAGCCAAGCAACTTGGAATGACGGCAATACGTGCGTAAAATTCCCTGCATCGTGTCGACGGACGTGATTGGCATCATCACTTTCCCCAAAAATGGACACAAGTACTAACGAACACCTCAGACGTTCCTATTGGCGGCACTCTACAAGCTACCAAACAGTTGGGAGCTTATCTCGGGATTAATCTATGCACCAACATCACAAAGGTGTACTCAGAGGGTGGTAAACTGTGACGGCCATGACTACAGTTAATGAACCGTATCCACTTTCTCGAATCATTTCGGTGATTGTGGGGTGGTATTACGGAGTGCGTTGATGGGGATCTAGAAGTCTAACGACAATTAGAAAGGCTTGTCCGATGCAGGCGTCTTGTCCTCGTAATAGTCGCCAATCTGGTCTCCTTGTTTGAACTAGTTCTAAACGTGGCAGAAAACATAGAGCTCACCAGCGGCACCTTGACAAGAAACCCATTCTTGACAACCGGTGTGACGGATAACAGCTGTAACGATAAGTAGTCTTCATACCAGGGCGTGAACTCAAAGATACCCGACACGTACAAACAACGCTGCAGTTCCTGCACCAACACCCCAGATGCTAAGGGTTGGCGCCCATCGTCTGAACAGCTATAGGTGGCGTCAGCGAGTCTGCAACGTTGGACAACATTACAATCTTACGGTCGTACCGAGAGCGTATGGCGAGGTGGGCTTGAATGTAAGCTGTGACATCGTCAGACAGAGTTGTTTTGGAGTTGGTAAAGAATTGTTCGAGTCAGCGCTACTTTTTCGGGGGCGGACGGGAATGAAGTCACACGTGACTCGGTTATAATACAATGTCATGCTTTGGGTTTAGCCTGTCTCAAGGCGCTCCACTCTTTTCTTTTCGCTTTCAGGCATATACGACGCAGCACATGCCCCAGCAATATGCGTACATATATAATATAAAGAGAATTTTTAAATTCACGCGCACGCTTGACGGCCAATCAAAGATGCCCAAATCACGCCACCCCCTCAGCCAGCGAGTCATCCGACGCCAGCTGGTCTTGACAAGAAGCCGGTCGGTATTACATCCGGTAGGCCAGTCTAGAGTTCACGTTCCTCAGCGGGAAGCCAACGGAAGCAAATTATGTATGAGCACGCCATACGTCCTGACACCAGGAATCTGAAATCGGTTTAGTGCAGATGCAGTCGACACTTGTGGGAGTGAAAAAAAGGGGGCGACAAACGGAGAACTGGCAACGTTTGACTGCGGGAATAAGTTCGGGAATGGTTGCTGAGGGAAGTGTCCTCAAATGGTTTAGTTTGAGGCGTGGCCAGTCAGAAAGTATATTAGTGACCACCGCTCGTAATGGTAAGCAGGCTGAGACCCTATTCCTGCGGCACGGGAGAGTTTCCATGCACAACAACAACAACACAGGGCACGCCGGCACCCCAGAATGGTACGGCGTGTTGGGGGGCTGGCCCATCACTTTGCAACGGTGCATGTAGGTTGGGAAAAAAAAACTGAGAGACTAACCATATTAGTTCACTGTCTTATCCGCAATGATGCGGAGATAATCTGCCTCTATGTTCGCGGGTGTCCCGTTAACAACAGACCCTGTGGGTGACCACAACCGTTGCCGATCAAGAGGTCCAAATGAATTTATAGGCCCCGCAGAATCCCCAGTTCTATGAGCTTCCATTCCGCGGAGCTCATTTGCAGCATGTAGAGCGAAGTGCTGTAACTTGTTGATAGGATGTCTCCGTATCACCTGAGGGATAAGTGCAATGAAAGTTGGTGATGACGGGTCTATATCGAGGTTGATTGATCGCGCCATGTCCGCACATAGCGGGAACAATGGGTGAGTGAGGGCTCATGTACATGCTTCGCTGCACCCGATAGGCTGGAGAAAGCGTGCCCCTTTTCATCGTATGGGTATGAATATCACCCACTTCAAGAATGTATGGCAAATAAGATCCGAGCGACTGTCTGCGCCGGCCAGATACGCAGACTGCTTCGCTCAGTTTCCCGCACGTACTCCATACTCGTAAAGTGCCAAAACGGAATTGTCGTTACAAGGTCCTGGAACCACTCGGAATGCTGCCTACGCTGTGCGCGGTTGTCGGCATCGGTTAAGGCCGGAGTGGAGACACTTACTTGTCCGTCCAATTTGTCCATGCACTTGACTCTACTTGACGGGGATCAACAGAAGCAGAGCCTCTTCCTTCAGCCTGCATATCCATGACACGCCAGAAATCACAGCCCTTGCCGTCGTTCTGTGCACCGGCATAGCAAACCCACCAGTATCTGTCCGCTTTGCCATCATGACGATTTTTCATATCAGGCCGAAGGATCGTCGGGACGCCGCACTTACACCGGGGGGTACTCTTTGGTTGAAAATCGGGACGGTAAAAGCGGAAAGTGATGTTGATGCGGCAATTAGAGGGCTCGGGTTGGGAGGACGGCCTCGCCGGATGAGGGTAAAGAGGGCGGTACAGATCAAGAGTAGGCTGTGGTGGAATCGAGTGCTTAAACGACTCTTGACATTTGGCATGCATTATCGCTAACTGGAAATATGACTGATAAGGGCGAGACTGGTGGACATACAGCGCAACTAACGGAATTATGGGGCAGAGGAATATTAAACGTTCTGGCGCAGCGGCTGCGGATTTCATCAGAAGGGACGACTTCTCGCAGGCGAAAGGTCCGTGCGGTCCCTGGCAATTGAAGCCCGTTATCTTCCAACCCAGTTTCGTAGGAAAGCAACCTACCGAGACTGAGCGATGCGATGGTAGGATATGGACCAAGGTAAGTGAGTTGGTCTGAGTGATATCCGACGCTCTCTTGTGCACCCCC
>JBBPLN010000764.1:0-13834 GCA_038089815.1 Sutorius eximius
GAACTTTGGCTTCCTTGCGGTTCCCGGTGTTGTTAATGTGGGCTCGCCTACAAGTCCGATTGAAATAATCGTCTATTGTTCAGTGACTTTGACGATCGGGTCCATTGTGTTTTGCTCTGCCTTGTCAAATCTGTATAGCGATCCGCAAACCATGGAAGCGCGCACTGCGGTAAGTTCCAATTACCATGGCTGATCATTGTGCTCATGTTGGTGGTAATAGACAACAATCATGAGATCACTCATTCGGACAAAACCGGGGATAGTATTGCTTACAATCGCACACAGTCTTCCAAGCGCATGCTTCATGTGGTCGTATGTCATTTCGTAAATGGATCAGCATCCACCCCCACTTGACTCACATACCTCTAGAATTACACTTTTCACCGTGGCTCTTGCGATACGAGTTTTCGGTCCAAAGGAATCTCTCGTCGTCACGACTCTCAGCATCTTATGGTTTGTTCTCGTGTTATTTGGAACCATGGTCCTCTATGTGATCTGGAAATTTGCTACTGTTGACGATGTATCGGACATGGATACGGATGACCCCGAGGAAATTCAGGGAGCCACACTAACACGGGATATTGAGCAGGGGCTGAGAGACATGGAAAGATTGATGGGTACAGTATTACCCCAGGCTCCTTCGTTGTGGTGCTGTGGAGAGGGTTTGGAATCTGATTAGAAAACCTGGATTGTAAATACTACGCTCGCAAATCATGACGCGTATATATATACGTACTAGGTAGCCAACCAAATACGGGTGGGCTTGGAATTTGGGTAGGAATATGTCGACTCTTGAAGGGCCCTTGAGAGAAGGCAGAAGTAGAGCTTGTGGTGATGGTGGCGGCGAGGGGGATGAAGGCAGGGCTGCGAGATGCAGCGAATGTTTCATCGTGCATCCAGATAGTCAATCCCACGTTACACCGTGCTGTCGGGGAGAAAGAAAAGGCACACACACACTTGTCACCCTAACATGGGCACGACGGATCCCGGGATATGCGTCCGCTATATCGCCAAGACGCTTAGGTGTGCCGGGAACGTAGGCCAGTAATACCCACATTACATATACCGTGCCTCAGGGTCTGAAATCAAACCCGGGTTGAGCGCTGCCAAGATGTTGAGGGAAAGGGTCGTTTGGAAATGCTAGTCAGCACCAGTCAACACAGGGGTTAGTGTAAACTAATATAAACAACACGACCACGTCCTTTAACTCGTACCACCACACGTTAGAGGGTAGAGTTGGGTACGATGCAGCCAACCCCAGCGCCGACTTCGCCCCCACGATCGCCTGGACCAGTGGCCGAGGAAACGGTATACCCAGCACCACCCCAGAACAAAGGCAGCGCCCCTTTTTCTGTCCTTGCAGGTCTCTTTGCCAAATTATCCACCGAACGCAAACCGGACCGGCGAAGGCGCCTTCTCGATGCATGGTTCAACGTATGTTATTGGTCCTAGTGATCCAGTACCCGGCATGACTCGTGGCATAGCGTTGGAGGGAGCAAGTCGGTCACGACCTTTATCCGGCCCTCCGTCTGATTCTGCCCCAGGCACGTATCCTGAATACATGCTCATCATAATTAAATCTCAGCGCGTATCCAGAAAGATCGTGAGCGTGCAATATATGGCTTGAAGGAGAAGAACCTCGCCAAGACATATATCAAGCTTATTCCACTCGGGATGAAAGACCCAGACGCTGTTCGACTCCTGAACTGGAAGAGGCCCTCGGTGAAATTTGTCTGTGACTCTGCGAGTCTGGTAAACACGGTCTGAGATTCTGTCTAGTCCGGGACGGGCGATTTCTCCAATGTGCTTTTCGAAGTCGTGAGCAAGCGCTCCTCGGTGGTCGAAGGGTCCTTGTCCATTGACGATCTGAATGGCATCCTCGACGAGCTGTCCCGGAACATGGGCAAACAGTACGCGCATACTCAGAGCCAAATCCAGTGCGCTGACGTTCCTACTCAGAGACATACAGTCCAAGATTCTTCAGCGCATATACAATCATTCCACTCCGGAGGAACAGAAATGGATCGTACGCATTGTGCTCAAAGGTACGTCGCTTGGTTCAGAGAGGTTCATGTGTTATGTGACAATGTCACCTCAGACATGGTCATATCCGTCAAGGAGACGACCGTGTTTTCTGTGTTTCATCCAGACGCCGAGGACTTGTTCAACACGTGCTCGGACCTGAAGAAGGTGGCATGGGAGTTGTCGGATCCAACACGCAGGCTTAACGCAGAGGCATGGTTAGCTTCAGACCAGTCCGAGGGTGGAGCTGATGCAGTAACAGGACAAAGCCGTTCAGTTATTCCGTGCATTCGCGCCTATGCTTTGTAGGCGGCCGAAACACAGGATTGAGGAATCCGTCAAGGATATGCAGGGTCGTACGTTTATTATTGAAGAAAAACTCGATGGGGAACGCATGCAGCTACACAAGCGTGGAAACGAGTATTTCTATTGCTCAAGGTGGGGGTGTAGGTGACTCGTTTAACCTTTTCTTAAGTTGGGTGCAGAAAAGGAAAGGATTACACGCACCTTTACGGAAAGCACGTCGGGGATGGTAGTCTGACACCGCACATCGACGCTGCGTTTGATGAGCGTGTTGAAGAGTGCGTGTTTCTAACCAAAGATAATCGAGTGCTCAATGGATTCACAGGATTATATTGGATGGGGAAATGTTGGTATGGGATCCAGTGTCGGAGCGTCATTTGCCGTTTGGGACCCTGAAAACTGCTGCACTCGGTACGAGCTTGATATGTCTTTCCCTGGAATGCGTCTTACATCCGGTATGTAGACAAGTCCAAAGTTGAACATCGTCCTAGACCGTGTTGTAAGTGATTCGATTTCGAACTTGATTGATTCCGACATCCCGCACCTTTCCAGTCAAAATATTCGATTTGCTATATCTCAACGGCATGTCACTTCATAAGAAGTCTCTCAAGTTCCGAAAACGAAATCTCCGTGCTTGCATCCAAGAGGTTCCCGGGCGAATGGAGTTCCTACTCGAATTTGAAGGTAAAACCGCCAAGGATGTCAGACAGAGGATGGACGAGGTTATGGAGTCGAGGGGAGAAGGCCTCATTCTCAAGCGTCCGGACTCGGAATATATTCTTAATGGGCGTACCAAGGACTGGATCAAGGTGAAACCCGAGTACATGGTACATGATTTCGCCTTATTTCTATTTCTTGCATGTTGTTCATTCCCTCGTGCAGGATGACTTGGGAGAAACCGTTGACGTGCTGGTCGTTGGTAAGACCTACGTTAACTGGATGCCTGGAACGTGCTAAAGCGGCGTACAGCGGGCAATTATGGGACTAGGAAGCGATCAGGTGGCGTATCCACTCTGATATGTGCCGTGCTCGACGATCGACACCCAAACGACGACGAACCAAGGTCGGTTGTTTTATCCGTCGGTTACATTCACTTCCTGTGCCAACCTACCTTCCAGGTACAGCTCCTTTGTACGTATTGGCACAGGTCTGAGCTACACGGACTATGGGTGGATACGTCAAAAGCCTTGGAAACAATGGGACCCTCAGAATCCTCCCGAGTTCTTGCAGACCGCGAGACGCAGCCACGAGGACAAGGGTGATGTTTATATTGAACCTGCAGAGTACGTTTCTAGCCTCTTCCCTTTTTTCGTCTGACGTGCGGATAGTTCCTTCATACTGAGGGTCAAGGCTGCCGAGATAACTTACTCTGGTGGGACGAGACGTCTTCGTGTTCGTCTTAATTGATTTCCTCGTAGATCAGTACCACCTTGGTCTGACGATGCGTTTCCCTCGAGCGCTGTCTATTCGAGATGACCTTGGGGTCGATGATTGTATGACTGCATCAGGTTTGTCGCCAGATTCCGCACATCTTTCACTGGTTCAATTATATCAGCGATTCTGGAGACTATGCGCGTAGAGCGCAAGAGGAAGATGGGCAAGGACGCAAGGTACCTGCTTCTCGTATTCCATCGTTTGATGGCTAAAGGACAGTTACAGTTTCGACGATCGAAAGAAGAAAAGAAAGACGACTGCGAAAAAGGTTGGTCATGACATCACTCGCGAGGCTTGCCCGTAAATTCTCTGTAGCCGATGGTCTTGCCGCAGTATCAGGGTCCAAGTGCCGATTCAGTCGAAGTCGAGTCAGACTTGTTTGAAGGCATGAAGTTTAGTGAGTAAACATCACGCTCGCGGTCGACGATTCGAGTCAGACGTTCGATAGTGGTTTCCGCGGACCCCAAGTCCAAGACTGGTGACGAGGACCGGAAAGAATTGATGAAACTGTGCGCGTCGCATGTGCCGTGGCGGCGATTCACTCACTCGTGGCAGGATCTATGCGAATGGCGGAAGCTGTGTCCAAGTCGTGACGTCTCAACAGCCTGTCATGGTCATTTACGGCGGCAGTACGATGCGTACGTCGTCGGTCCGTAGGTGACATTCTCCTAACGAGTGCACATCAGCGTATGACATCAAGATGTTGGTCAAGAAAGGCACGGTCGATATCGTTCGACCTCAGTGGCTTTTGGACTGTGTCGCAAGGGATGAGCTCGTTACCTTAAAGAAGAGGTACATGATTAGAGGGAAACTCTATTCACGTCGAAGATTGACAAACTTTGCAGATATTTCTTCCATGCGTCGGATGACCGACAGATCTCTGCTGAATACAACGAACCCGATAGCGAAGAAGATGAAAAGATGGATGATGATCCACAGCAGCTATCCCGAGAGAAAGAAGCTTGCCCAATGATTCCCGTGGCTCCGGAGGATACTGAGGCCAAGGAAGAGCCTGCAGAGGATGTAGATCCGGCTCTCGCGGACTGGTTAAAGGTGGACGCCAGACAGGCAGTCGCCGAGGATAGCGCGACGGAACCTGAGAGTGACGTCGATTCTGTGAATGATGACGTCGGGAGAGATACCGACGAATGGATAGAGTTGGAGCCGAGCGGTAGCGAGACGCTTGATTCGTTCCACGTCTTGGTATGTGCCCTGACCACCTGGAAGAAAGCGGTTCACATGTCTTGATCAAATAGTCAGTATCCGAGAAAGCTGACACACAGGTGAGTCTTATTGCTTGTTTCCCGATTGAGTCGTTGACTGTGAGTAGTCTGAGGATGTCGTCATGGGCGAAGGGTCAGAGCATGAATACGACACTACTTTGATATTCAAGCATCTGTACGTACAGCATGATCTCCGTTTCGACTACATCACTCACTCGTCGTATCTCGTGCAGGTGCTTTTATATCGACTCACCCGAAAACGCACGCAGGAACGAGATGGTCGTAAACACGAAATATGAGAAGGAGATTTCCGACCAGTATATCTTGCCGACTTTTACCTGACATGAATGGTAGCTGATGTAGATACCAGCCTGCGCAAGGTTTCCCGGAACATCGAAGAAAACGGGGGGAAGGTTGTAGAACTTGGCGATGCCAAGTTGACCCACGTCGTACTTGACAAACGAGATGTGTCCCGCAGGATAACCCTCATGCAACGCACCTCAAAGTACGCTGTTGTCTTCAGCGGGTCACCTAAGCTGACGTTGTCATAGGCCTAAGCGGCGTCGACTTGTTATATCGGACTATATACAAGCATGTTTAGACGAAGAGACCTTACTTGACGAGGAAGGTATGTGGAGCCCCACATGTTCCTACATACGATGCCTCACGATTTCCGTACCAGAATTTGCACCTTGACCGACTGGTTAACCACACCGAAGTGTATATGTCTGTTATTGATGTCAAATGTATTGTTTATTTTCCCAACGTGCAAGTGGCCTGGTATTTTTCACAAAAAAAGTACGAAAAAAGATGATTATTGATTTCGCTCTGATCCAAAATAACGACACCCTTCGCGATAGGACATTCTACTCCACAAAGTCGATTGGGAGCCACTCACGTATCGGAAAGTGAGGCTATGCTTGCAGTGCCTCATGACGTCGGACGTTAGTGGGACGTGGAACTTGAAATGTGACCTCCACTTCGCATAACTTGCAGAGGTATGATAGCTCTTTGCTCAACCCTGATCAACATCGTTCATCTCAAGCCCTTTCATTGCTGAGACGTGGTTCTGACTCGCAGCCGAGGGGTAGCTCTGCATACATAGCACTGCTTGGCGCTGCGGTACGGATGATCTGTGCATCACCAATCACGTTTCGGGAACCTAATGTCATACAGTACATAATCATTGATTCCACCTGAACTTACCAGGGTCTGGTACAGTACCGAAACAGCCATCAGCCTGATATGCCCATCGGCTTCTTCTCGGACGTCTCTCAATGGAGTTTCGTGTACAAGAATATGATATACACGCTGCAGACGCTAGCCGGCGATGCGGTCGTGGTGAGATGGTATTCTATCGGCATCGCGGCCTCATTTTTAACACCCTACTCGGATTTATTGCTGCTACGTCGTTTGGCAGTCATGGCCGATTCCCTTCTTCCTCATGATATTATGGGTTTCCGTTGGAGGTAAGCTTGGTTTCTTTGCATCCATTCGTTGTGCTCACGCAAGGAAGGAATCGTAAGTGACAGGGCTCGGATGTGTATGTTTCGACTCCCAGGCGTTTGTCGCCAAGGAAAACGTTTTCGCACAGAGCACGGCACATTGGATGACAGCATTTTTGTCCAATACTTTATTTATAAACGTCTTGAGCACATGTGAGAGACATAAATGTTTCTTGAAATTTTCCCACTGATGGCTCCACCTGGGACCCACTTATAGCGTTACTTCCATACCGAATATGGGAAGCCAGTAACGAGAACGTCGACACACGTGACCATGCTGTGGCCCGTCCTACGGATCGTACTTGAAGCGGGAGTACCCTATTCGGTCTCGCTCCTTGGGATGCTCGTTTGCTTCGTAGCCAAGAATCGGGGATACCACGTTATGATCGACACGGTATGTTCGAATCCGCTGTTGTCTCCCCGTTGGATCGTGCCCTTCGTGTGGTCCCGGAGCAGTCGGTCCCTATCATGTCCATTATCTTCTACATGGGAATCATCCACATTGCAATCTCTCAATCTGCTCTGCAAGGCATTGCACAACCGTCTGCAAGTTTTAGGTCTAGCCGTATCACCCTCTCCCGCATGTCGCGCTTGAACAGGGAACGCGACTACTACATGAAGCCCATGGAATTGCACATCACACAGCTGACGAAGACGAGTACGAGAGTGGCAACAATGGACTTAGGAAGGACGGAGAAGTGCGAGGGGACACGGATCCCGAGCACAAGGGCCTGGGTAGCCCCACTACGTGATCCGTGTATGTACTCGTGAGTGGTGTACCTGCTTTGATCGTGCTTAAAGAAAATGCAGAGGTCAGCGTCCACCGTTGCCCCCATATGGCTTGTGAATTTGACGAATGCACATTCGGTATTATGCTGTCCCACGCGAAGAAATTTAATCCCCACACCAAAAGACCGTCACCCAACCTGTCATCGCAGAAGAGCCAACCTCCGAAAAAAAGGTCCGTGGCAAACCTACTAGGATATTTATTCCGGATGTGCTGCCAGATGATGGTCTCGTCGGATTAATCCAAATTACGCCGTGGTCAAACAGGAAGCATCTGCTTGGATGACGAGCTTCCGGGCCTTCATACCTTGTTCACATACTCATCTCGTTTGATAGATCTGCTGGCTGTTCAGCTTATCCTGCTGCAACCAAAGGCAAAGCCCTCATGTTACATTAATCGTGTTATTTGCTCAGTCGTTCGTGCAGAGCACGCTAGAGCCGGTTGCGATCTCATGTATCTGTTCATGTTCGACGAACATTCTGATAGATCCATGTCGTCCGAGGTCCGTGGGCAGAAGGAAGCAATGTTCGATGCCTTCTTAAATCCTCACATTCCACGACCGGAGAATGAGTGGATTGGCAGAGAGTTGGCACGTCAGTGAGTGCACTGACAAGGGAATTTCTGAGGCAATGCTCACTGGACATAGATTCTGGGAACGGACCGTAAAGAACGCCACTTCGGGTTGGCAGAAGAGATTCATAGAGAACATGGACGAATATTTTGAGGCTGTCGTGCAAGAATCCATCGACAAAAAGGATCAACGTATACTTGGCGTCAAAAGCTACATCGATGCACGACGTCGTACCAGTGGCGTGAAGCCCTCGTCCTCCATATATGAGCTAGGATTTGATATTCCCGATGAGGTGATGTCACACCCTGTCATTCAGGAAATGGTTTCAGCAGCTGTCGATCGGTGGCTTTCTCCAACGTCTGTTCTATTCGGCAGGAGATGGTGCATAGATGCTGACGTGATTGTTTTGAAGGACATTCTTTCCTATAATCTGGAGCAAATGCGTGGAGATGACCTTCGCAACATTATAACGTGCATCATGAATGAACATCATACGGACGTGAACGGTGTGGTGTTGTGGGTTGAACATTTTCTTCTTGGAGCCAGTGAAAGGTTCCATGGCGCCTTGGCTGGTCTTCCGGAATGGGAGGAGCCCTTAAACTCGCAAGTAAGGGAATATTGCGACGGCTTAGGTCAGTGGGTGCGGGCTAATGATGATTGGAGTTTCGAGAGGTATTTCGGTAGTAAGGGTCCAGTGATCAAGAAAAACCGATGGATGTTGCTCATGCCGAAAAGGAGCACACGTTCGACAGAAATTGGTCCTGTGCACATTGATAGCTCCCTTTTGTGATCATACATCATATAACGCCTAAGTGCAGGAACACATACGAATCCGACGTGTCTTTGATTGATTGTGGTTGTGATCTATTATATTCAGCCAAATTGTTGTGCTGACGAAGATCACCCAATTTACATACACAATTTTTGGAAGGTGGGCTGTGCCACTGCCTTGAGACCCGGCACAACCTGAACTGCGAAACTTCAAGAGTCGAGTACATTAAATAATTTCACAGGAATGTTCCAGTGCTGTTCCGGCTGGAAGTTACCGGATGCTGACCGGGACCCATCGAAACGTTGACAAGGACATTCAACTGAGCGTTCGAATATCGGAAATCCTAGACCCGGAGGATGACGCGCGTAGGGCGATGGCGATGTTTCCCATATTTTGTTCTAAACCGTTAGGAGTATTGGCAGATATAAGGCCAGTGTGCAATCGATTAAACGCATCGGTATGGAATCTTCTACTCTATTCTCGTTCAGCACATTCCTAGGCTTGCTCCTCCATTTCGCTTTCTTTGGTTTCCCTGTCCTGATTGCCAGGAGGAACAAGAAGGCTATCGCCGAATTCATCATTGCACAACAGCCGGACATCGGGAAAAAAGTCGATGGCAAAGGCCCTCGAATCTTTATTCCGAACGTGCTTGCCAGATGGGCGTGGCCTCGTCGTATTAACCCAAATTATGATGTGGTCAAAAAGGAAGCCGATGCTTGGATGACAAGCTTCCGGGCCTTCAGCCCAAAGGCGCAAGATGCTTTTGAACGCTGTGATTTCAGTAGGTGATTTCCCTCATACTACCTGTTCGCATACTTATTCCATTCGATAGATCTGCTCGCTTCTTTGGCTTACCCGATGGCGAGCAAAGGTACGGTCACCACGAGTATATCGATCAAACCGTTTGCTTAGTCGTTCGTTAAGAGCACGTCAGAGCTGGTTGCGACCTCATGCATCTGGTCTTCTTGTTCGATGAATATTCTGATAGGTCTACACCCTCCGAAGTCCATAAGCAAAAAGAGGCGATACTGGATGCCTTCCGGAATCCTCACATAGTCCGTCCGGAAGGAGAATGGATCGGAGGAGAAGTAGCACGTCAGTAAGTGAATTGACATTTGCCTGGAAATTTCCAAGACGATGCTTACACGACGATAGATTCTGGGAACGGACCCTAAGAAATGCCAGCGCAGTTTCGCAAAAGAGGTTCATACAGGCTATGGACGAGTATTTCGAGAGTGTCGTGCAAGAGTCCAACGACAAAAAGGATCAGCGCACCCTTGATGTCAAAGGTTACATTGACGCACGCCGCCGTACTAGCGGAGTGAAGCCCTCGTTCTCTATATATGAGCTGGGACTTGATATTCCCGACGAGGTGATGTCGCATCCTGCCATTCAGGAGATGATTTTAGCAGCTGTTGACCTGGTCGCTTTCTGCAATGTCAGTGATACTCTGAGAAGATGGTGCATATACTGACATGATCGTTTAAGGACATCTTTTCTTATAACCTCGAACAACTACGCGGAGATGACCTCCACAACATCATCACATGTGTCATGGGCGAACACCATACGGATGTGAACGGTGCAATGTTGTGGGTTGAAGACTTCCTTCTGGGAGCTTGTCAAAGGTTCCATGCCGCCTTGGCCGATCTCCCCCAATGGGACGAACCCTTAAACTCGCAAGTAAGGGAATATTGCGACGGCTTAGGCCAGTGGGTGCGGGCTATTGATGAATGGAGTTTCGAGAGCGAGAGATATTTTGGCACCAAGGGGCCCGAGATCAAGAAGAACAGATGGATGTTGCTCATGCCAAAAAGGAGTGCAGGTGTGATGGAAATTGGTCCTGTGCACATCGACAGTTCCCTCTTGTGATCATACATTGTATACTATTCCAACCTTACCGAGATACTTGCAAGTAGGAAATCTCACTATACGTAGAACGGATGACGTCGTTTCATTCCACATTATTAATAATTGGAATTATGTAGTCTCGAACAGTGCAAGGCTATGCATTTTGGCTGGGACAGGACCAATGTGAATACATAGCACATACTAGCGCCACACAAGTCGTATCGAAAGTAGCTGTTGCATCGAAATGTTGTGAGTCGAGTTGTGGTTACGAAAGGGGATTGTCAATACACGGGACTGACTTCCGTCATGCCTGCACTCCTTTTCGGCATACGCAACTTCATCTACCGTTTCTTCTTGATCTCTGGGCCCTTACTTCAGAAACACCTCTCGCACTCGAAACTCCAGTCATCAAAGGTTCGTACCTTACGGTAGGCTTGGCACAGCGATTACCATGTGCCACGACCGTCACGCCAGACTGCTCGTGCAAAGGGGCCCTCGTGGCCGGTCACGAGAACACACAATGTGCAATAGAGCTGAGTTGATCTGTACATGTAAAATTCCAATCCAGTCAAAGATACGCATTATACCGCGAAGCCTTCCAGGACCTTGCCAGGACCCACTTCTGGTTCCACGTCTTCGCATATCTGCGATCCCCCGTTGCCACTCTCGTACTCCTCGGTCTTATTCGTCGCTGTGAACTGCGTAATGTGAACTTCCATGGGCTTCATTTGGTATTCGCGTTCCCTGTTGAGAGGAGACGCGCGGGTAAGCGTGAGATGGACAGAAGCGCTCGAAGACCGCTGTGCGGTACCCTGGGAAGCAGACTTGGAGAGTGTGACGCGAATGATCACCATATAGAACGTGATTGAGATGATGGGCATTATCTGTCCGGTAGCCGCAGGGAAAACCAGGAAGCGCATGAGAGGCGGAGTCCCGCACGGAATTGCACAAACGAGGGGCACGGAAGGATTAACTCCCAAATTACTCCAAATTCTGAGTACGGACGCACCATGTCGAGGAGGACATAGTGTCCCTGATTCTTGGCTATGAAGCATAAGAGCGCTGCTAGGAGGGAGACAGAGTAGAGTATCCCGGCATCGAGTATGATCCGGAGGATAGGCCACAAGATGGTCGCGTGTAATGACGCTTTCCTCACACCTCTGCCTACCTTCCATATTCGGAACGCAAGAAGCGCTACAAGTAGATACCGTGGATTTCATCAGTGGGAATGCTTCGAGAAACGTTGATCTCTCTCACACGTGCTGATAATGTTTGTGACGAGAGTGGCAGCCAGGAACGCGGTTATCCATGGTCCTGTGGTGGGCGCGAAAATCCACTCTCTGTTGATGGTCGCTTGGGAGTCAAAGTATACGCTCCCGATCCCAGTCACTTGGTACGTCGTTGCGTGAGTATCACGAGTGCATGCATGGGGAATGTACCCACCTGCAACGGAAGTCCATAGTGCGATGGGAAAGACGACAATACACCACGACCGCCATACGACATAACAGCGATAAATCTGAACGTTATGTCGAAAACACATCAAGGGTGATCTAACAGGACACCTTACCACTACCCCATCGCCGACCAGCGTCTGTAGCGTGTATATTATGTTCTTGTACACGAAGCTCCATTGAGCGACGTCAGAGAAAAAGCCTATGGGTCCATTTGGGGAAAAGGTGTCCCGGTATTGTACGAGGCCTTCCCAAGTTCGAATGATGTCGATAACCATATGCTGTTCCTTCGTTATTCCCAAAGCGCGATAGGCGGTGCACAGATACATACGTACCGCCGTGCTAAACAGGAGCATCAAACAGGCGACAGCGACCATCGTTCCGAGCCCATGGACATTATGACGCTTTCGTCTATACGTTAAAGCCCACATTGTCCAAATGAACATCATGATAGAAACCCCTGCGCAGACATCTTATCACCGTCTTACACCAATTACGTTTCGCCTGACTTACCATAGAGAATTCCCTCAAGTGCGGTGGACACAATTGCCGCCGTATCTAGTGGGATACCGTCTGCCCCAGACATGACAAAAAGAAAAGGCTTTTGAGCCACTATGGTTGCAAGAAGGCGAGTAAGAGAAATATGCAACATTCCCTCGACGCGAGCAGTCGTTTTTATAACCCATGTCAGGGGTAAGGAGTCAAGAATAACCAGATCTGACAGAAAGTGCCAAATGTGAAAGGAGCGGAAAAATTGTTTTGGGTTGAGAGAGGATAGTCAAACCTTCCCATGGGTTTCAGTACAAGCGTCCAGCGAATGAACTCAAATCCGGAGCCCAGCATCCCATCGCTAGCACCGTGCGGTCCGGTGACAATCTGCAGTCATAGGGCCAGGGAGAATGCTTGGCAGGCAAACCATCAGAATGACCCCGAGTGTCGCAGAGGGTATTATACATCCTGTAGAGCGATCGCAGTGTGATTGACAAACACTATTTACTTTGACGCCCAGACAAGGCGAGTCAAAACAAACCCGTTATGTACAAGCGATGATGGTGGCCCGCGAGTTCCATCCGACGACCATGTTCCTTGCCCCCTTCTACTTTTCCTACTCATAGCAGGGGAAATCCCCAGCAGAACCTCCCAAATCCAAAGAGAAGCTCAACCCATCTTATTAACGATCAACACATTCATCCACGTTTCGACCCGGCACCAATGGGATCCCGATTCATGGACTATCCCTCTCCACGCGGCGTACACGTTCCAGAGACGTACGCCAACACAGATGATGATGATCCATACCGCCGTACCTCCGTGCATTCTGCGCGCAGAAATCGTTACAGTCGCTCTGTGCACCAGACACCCCGCCTCAGAGATGTGACCTGGGTCTCCCCGCCTGACCCGACACCACAGTCGCTCCATGCGCCTTCGACGCCGTGGATGCCGGCCCCACAGGTGCCGTCCTCTCCTGCGCATCGTCCTCGGACTCCAGTCGCTGCCCCGCCCAGTCCTGTGCCGACGGTTGGGGAACATATGACCGTGGACGACGTCTTGTTCGCAGACGAGGCCATTTTGGATTCATATGTGCACCAACCGCAGCGCCAGAGCGGCAGCTTCATCAGATCATTCTGGAGGGGCCTGAAGAAGTTATCTGGGTTCCAGGCCACCCCCCGCATTCCCCGGATAAGCTCGTACGGGAGCCAGACGATGGAGATGCCAGTCCCTGAACTGAGCGTGCGGAGCGAGGCGACGCAGTATGTGAACCCGACGCCCCCAGAGACGGACGAGCAGCACGGCATGATGCCGTACACCTCGCCCTATTCGCGACCAAAGAGCGTTGGCGCCACACCTGCGGTCATCCCCAGTTCGCTGCGCGCATCGCCTGCTATCCTTCCCGGATCGATACGCGCATCGC
>JBBPLN010000765.1:0-13816 GCA_038089815.1 Sutorius eximius
AGGAATGGAATTGTCACGACCAGCAACTGGAAGTTCACCGCGGTGCATCCGCTCCATGACTGTCTCCAGTTGTTCCAGCCTCTTTTCGACCTCTTCTCGTGCCTGACGCTCTCTCTCGGTCTCCGCCCTCAACGCAGTCTCACGTTTCTCGGCACGGTCGCCAACTCCTGCCCACTCGCGCTCGATGCCCTCCACAATGTCCTTGGCCTGTTTCTCCCTCTCCTCCATAATCGTTACCAGTCTCTTCAAGCCAGAGGCCTCTGCTGTGAATGCCGCTTCCTGTTCTGCAAGCTGTCCCTGCAAGTCTTGCACTTTGGTGAGTGCTTGAGTCAGCTGCTGTGTTGACGCCGCCTGCGCGGATTGCATAGCTCTAAGAGAACTTTCCGTCAGAGCGTGCTTTTGTGTTAAGGAGTCGTGCGCTGATTGCAGCTGGACGAATTCGGCGTGCTTAGTACGTCGGTAGTTAGAATACTCTTCTGACTTGGCGGTCAACTCGGTATTTGCACGCTCTGTTTCAGATTGGGAAAGGGCGAGCTGTTGAGAAAGAGTTTCGAGTTTGAACTAACGAGACTGATTAGGCTGTGATATCCAATGAGAGGAAAACTGTACTTTGGTTGACGTCTCTGTCGAGCGAAGCTCGCGGACCTGCGTCTCGCGAACCTGATGGTCTTGACGAGCCTGGCGAAGACTTGTTCGTAGGTTCTGGACTTCCTCTGTGGCCCAAGTCGGTCCATTTCACAACGTCTCAAAGCTATTCGACGTACCATCACGTTGTGTTGCGTCCTCCTTGAGCCTGCTGACGACGCCAATGAGATCCCGCTTTTCTCTGTCCGTCTCCTCGATGCGACCCCTAAGGTGGTCAATGTCCGAGACGGATGACGATTGCGAGGTCGTAAACGACGATATACGCGTTTCCAAATCTTTATTCGACGCGACTAGAAAAAACTGGATTAAATCGGTGGCACGACGCGCACGTGGACACGTACCAAGCTGATCCCGTTCCTCTTTGGTGGCGGTCACCTCCTTTTGCAGGGTCTCGAGAGCATCTTCCAGGTCCTTTGTCTTTGCTTCACCGTCTTGAATGGCCTGGTCAAGCTCTATATCCTTGCGGTCCACTTCGGCTCTGAGCTCCTCCAAGTCGCGCCGGGTGTCGTCCTGGTCTGCCACTTGTGCGAGCAAGAGTCTGTACACGGCGAGGACCGTTTCGGGGTCAGGTTTTGCAAACGAGACATCGGGGAGAATGTGTGAGAGCGTGTCAATGTCGAGGTCGGCTGGTATGGGGACGAGAAAGGACACAGAGGTGGGTGCGGACAACGAGAGGTCCTCTGTGCCTTGCGTCGAGGCGGTCTCGAGTTCCTGCTCGGCGGCGGCGGCGGCGGCAGCGACAGCCTTTGACTTCCGTCTTGTTTTGACCATTAGTGACGACGTTGGTGATATTTTGCGACGTGGACGATGTCGAGCTCAACGGCGAGGACGTCGAGCTCGGTCAGGATGCACGTTTCGGCAAAGTCTCGTGTAAAAAATTCACGTCCACTTCACTGTCCAATTTGTACCAAAGTTTCCACGATATTTACCCGATACTTGGATTTCCTTTTTTAGAAATGGAGATCGTTGTCGCCTCGCATTGACTTTTTTTCTTTGCCTTTTTATCGTCATGTCGTTCTTCAACTCGCTCGGGTGAGTTTTGACGTCGTCGCGACGTGTCTCGACATCGCTCACGACGATGTCGACAGTCGTTCCATGTCACGCAACCCCCGCGCCCCGAAACGGTCCCCGACACCGACCTCGGCGACCTTTCCAGATATGCCTCCTCCGCCCGTTCCTTCATCCCCGGCCAGCCCGGCAATTTCCAAGCCTCTCTATCTCTGCAGTCCGTTCGTCGAAGCAGCCTTGGTCAAAGGCAACTTCAAGACGATCGTCGTTTTGCCAAAGTATGTCGACATCATGGAGTGGGTCGCAGTCAATGGTCCGTCATTCCGCGACCGGTCTACTGTGATATGGTGACACGACGCAGTGTTTGACTTTTATACCAACCTCAACGAGTTTTATGGGGTCATTTCCGAGTGTTGCACCCAACATTCATGTCCTACCATGTCGGCTGGACCACAGTGCGTGGGTATCGTTGTCCCCGGTGCACTTTGGCCGACGTTGTCCCCACAGCCTCAACTACACTTGGATCAATCAGGATCGCAAGAGCGTCCATCTCGCTGCACCGACGTATATTGATTATGTAATGACTTGGGTACAAAACCTGCTCGATGACGAGAACGTCTTCCCGACAAAGTCTGGTGAGTCTCGACAGGACCAGTAACCCTTCCAAGCTTACCCGGCGTTGTAGGTCACGACTTTCCCCAGTCCTTCCCGTCGACCATCAAGCATGTCTACCGCCAGCTTCTCCGTGTCTTTGCCCACATATACCACGCACACTACCCGCAGATCCTCCATCTCCGCTCTGAACCCCATTTCAACTCGCTCTTTGCCCACTTCTTGGCCTTTGGGAGGGAATACGAGCTGTTGGACATCAAAGACGTCAAGGGCGCTACCAACGCCCCGGTCGGGATCGGCATGTTGTGGGATAAATGGAAAGCGATGGGCATCTTGGAGGGATAATGAATACGTTCCCTTTCGTTCTACCTTTTTGTACTATACTCGTGGAATACCTCGACATACCCTACCATCATGGTCCGTCAGTTCATCGCCGAGCTCGAACGTGCCCCAGACCACACGCACATCCTCCTCATTACCACCGGCAGCGTCGCATCCATAAAAGCCCCCCTGATCGTCCAAGAACTCCTCCGCGTGCGTATCCACGTCCTAACCCTTGCCAAAACTACCACCACCGCTCTAGTACAGCAACATCAAGATTGAGGTCGTCGCTACCAAGCGCTCCCTCACATTCTTCAGTGCCGCAGACGTCGAGCACGCCGGCGCGCGCCTCTGGACGGACGACGACGAGTGGTTGGTAAGCAGCACCACCGCTGCGCACCGTATCAGATGGCTCACGCGCTCACAGGGGACATACACCATCGGCGACCCCATCCTCCACATCGAGCTACGACGCTGGGCGGACATCGTCCTCGTCGCACCATGCTCCGCAAGCACCCTTGCCAAGATCGCATCCGGGCTCTGCGACAACCTCGCCGTAAGTCATCTCACCTCGCTCGACGCACGCTGCATGGTATCGCGTCAGACGTCCCTCCTCCGTGCGCTAGCGCCGACGACGCCGACGTACGTCTTCCCCGCGATGAACACGCTCATGTATGAGCACCCGCTGACGGCGCAGCATCTCCGCGTCGTGCGAGAGGTCATCAAGTATCACGTCGTAGGGCCCATCGGGAAGGGACTCGCATGTGGGGACATTGGTACGTGTCAACCGACCGCTTGTTGCGTCGCTCATTTCTGTATAGGGTTGGGAGCGATGACAGAGTGGAAAGACATTGTCAAGATCGTCGTCGACAAGATGCAACTACAACTCAAAGAGTGATCCAAACCAATATACCTGGGACCCGCAAGCAGGGATGGGACGTGCTTCATCAATCGTATCCTCCCAGCGTACGATATATGTAACAGGTATAATCGTCAATGTGCCATAGCATAGCACGAGGATACGCCCAACTCAATGACCCCTCTTAACGGCCTCAAACAGCTTGACGCCTCTCACGTCCATGGCCGCTCCACCTACGTCACCCCGCCCGACACGCGCACACTCGACACTCCTCTCGTCCACGGGGATACTCAGCCCATCGAGCAACTTCTCACTCGTGTGCGGGACAAACGGCTGGAGAAGAATCCCCGTGATGCGGAGCGTCTCGAGGGCAGTGAGATAAGACGACAGTGCGACGTCCGGCGGGTGTGCGTCCGACCAGGGCGCGAGCGTGTTCAGAAGCGCGTTCGCCTGTCAATCGTTGCTCAGCGACAGCGAGACGACGCTCAACCAACTCACATGTCTCAACACCATCACAATGGTGTGCAGCGCATCCGCCACCTCGAGGTTCCTCATAGCGCGCGACACCCGTGCACCGAGGTCGTCGAGCAACGCCAACAACTCTTCATTGGTCGACAGCTTGCACGTCTCGAGGTCCCACGACCGCGTCGAGGCGCCATCCAAGTGGGGAAACCGTCTCGAGAACAGCTCGCGGAACGCCAATGGTTCAGGAGAGGCTCCTACTGCTTTTGCAGCGCGGCGCTTGATAACATTTGACGTTATTCGTAAAAAGTAGTTTCCAAGCGAATTCCGTATCTCGTCTGCATGCTTCCGGAGCTGTTCCTCAGACCAATCTACGAAACCCATCACTTTCCCGCCTATCAAAATGCAACACACTAGGATGACTCACCAACATCATCCCGGAACCTTCCCCCGACCCGCGCAAGGTAGAACCGCACAGCGTCCACCCCGTAATCATCCATCGCAGCCACGGGATCCGCCACGTTCCCTAGCGACTTGGACATCTTCTTCTGCCCCGCAGTCCAATGCGCGTGCGTCAGCAGTGTCCGCGGCATCGGGAGCTTCATAGCCTGCAAGATCGCAGGAAGGTACACTGCATGGAACCTTGCACGCGTGAGACCGATAGATGGCGACTACACACCAGACGTACCGAACAATGTCTTTTCCGACGACCTGGACATCCGGGGGCCACACCGCCGTCCCGGAAGCGGGGTAGCCTACTCCGCTCAGGTATACCAGCAGCGCGTCGAACCAGACGTACACCGTCTGCTCCGGGTCCCCGGGCACGGGTATCCCCCACCCGATCCTCTCCCTGGGCCGCGACACCGACAGATCCTCGAGCGTCCCGAGGTCCTGTATCACCGCGCTCTGATACACGTCCGGGTGCACCCCGCGTGCCGCGAGTCCGTCCACGGCGCGCGCGTTGAGTGCCGCGGCGGCGGTATAATGCGCGAGCAGCGATTCGCGGAACTTGGACAGTCTGAATTTGTAGTTGACTTCGCTGGACCATTCGACGACGGAGCCTGTCTCAGTAGCGATTTTGGTGTTGGGGCGGGTGGGATGCGATGTGATGCGCGAGGGTGGGTAGAAGCATTCGTCGGTGGTGGAGTAGTATCCCTCGTAGGTATCCTTGTAGATCAGTCCCTGGTCCGCGAGGGCACGCTGGCATCACACCACGCATGAGCAGCGCACTCGAGAGACGGTCGAGGAAGCCTACCCAGACGTGCTCGACGGTCTCGCGGTGCTGCCGTTGCGTCGTCCGCATGAACACCGTCCCGCTAATATTCGCCCTCTCGCCCAATTTCTACGCGTCACCATGAGCCCACCGGCCAACACCCACCAGGCAAGGGAAAGGGACACACACGAAACTCGGCAGAAATGGCGTCGCACCACGCAAGCGGGCTCACTCCCCGTGCCTCGGCGGCCTGCTGCATCTTCAGACCGTGTTCGTCCGTACCCGTGAGGAACACCACCGGGCGTGCGGGGTCCAGGATGCGCTGGAACCGCGCGATGATGTCCGCCGTGACGAGCGAGTGAAGGTGGCCGATGTGTGGGCCTGTGAGGCATTAGTGGGTGCGGTGGTGGATAGCGGGCGGGGCTCACGCGCATTGGGGTAAAAAATGGGCGTGGTCACGTAGAAGGGCTTGGTCGTGCTTTGCGTTGCGTGGTACCGTCGGACGACTATGACGCGCCTCGAGAATGTAAAAGAGGTGTAGCGGAGACCTCTCCAGGTGAACATTCGGGTGAGAGTACCAATTCGGGTCATACGGTACATATCAAGGCCCTCCGGGCATCACCTGGACCCACATAGGAAACTCGCGACGAAAAAGATACAGTTTGTAAATGAAGAATGTAAGGTTAATAAGTAAGCTAGTGACCAATTGAAGACCCCCAGGAGAAGTAACTATGGCAAGTATGGTAGGTATGTAGTTTGCATGTTAAGTAAATTTATCTTACCTAGTGATTGCTAGAGTGCATAGACTGATTTGTTCGTATGGAATGTTGCTTGGTTCACTGTTTTGCCTGACAATGGTGGCCAGAATACCACTGCAAACAATGGTTTGATATTGAGGGAAAAATAGATGCATCATGTTCTGAAGGCAATGATTAACAGGATGACCACAACTGTAGATGAAAGGTTGATTAATGTAAATGACAAGGGGGTTGGGAAGAGTAATGGCATCATGGGGAGTATTGATGTTAGGGTTGCCAAAGTTCAGTTCATTTCAGTTCAGGAGCCCCTTGAGCCAAACCTGAACCTGAACCTGAACCTGAACTGAGCCTGGAGAACTGGTTCTTTAGGTTCAGTTCAGGTTCAGAACCAGTTTGAACCTTTGAACCTTGGACTTTTTTTTCTAGCATTTTTAACTCTATCTAGCTCATCATGTACAGTGACTTGCAAAACTGTTACAATATTTGAAACTTTGGTAGTAGATATAACATAGTGATTGAGGATGTGGGAATTTCACTTAGCATTGGTGAGAGCATAGAATCTATCAACTCTTGGCTACAAGATTTATCAATATCAATAGTTGGTATAGCCTCCTTTGACTTTAAGCACCACCTTGATCCTCCTAGACATGCTTTCAATCAACTCCTAACCAGTGGCATTACTAGAAACTATTATTAAATTCAGTCACTGCTTCTAATACATATTTTAAATTTTAAATCTCCTTGGTCATATGTTTTTCCTTTGTTTCCTAGCTTTTCCTCTGTATTTAATGTGATCTGCCACACCTCATGTAGGCAGCAAGTATTTAATCTCTGATTGAGGCTATGCCTCATCACCTATGCACACATGCACTGCATGCATGTCATATCTTCCATTTCTATTTATTAAGCTTCTCTTCCATTTTGAGGCTCTGCCACCTCATGGTAACCTCCAGGATATTCTTCCATTTATATATGATGCACTGCAGCCTCACTGCAACCTCAAGGACATATACCATATTTAAGTAGATCTATAGATTAGATCATATCATGTACATACAAGTGCTGGACACTATATAAGCCAGAGGGTGCTAGCCTGGAATTCCCAGTCTAGTTCACTTTGGAGTTTGAGTTGATGCAGCAGTTCTGATATACAAAACACCTGGTAATTAGCACAAAAGCATGGTACATAACTGAGCTAAAGTGATGATGGTGAATCTGACCAATCACTCATATATCATTCAGTCTATGTGTGTGATAACAGCATCAGATATATCAGACAAGGGTAAGCTGAGACCTGATACACTGTCATCCAGTCCTTTTCTGCCCTTTGCCCTTACCTGTCATCCTCATCCTCATTGTCAACCTCAACTCCCTCACCACATCTGAATTGGGGCACCAGAGTGGTGTGCAATGACTGCCATGTACTCTCATTGTATTGAGAGTGCCTGACAACTGTTGTATGTTTGCATGCCCACTGTCTCATGTGCACACCATCCAGCACTCTGCCTGTTCACATGCCCATCTGCCTGCAACACCTGCCATCACTCCATGTTAGGAAATAATTGTGCCTCAGTATATTTGGTTCCAGAAATGGAAATCACTCCAATATCATGCTTTCTGCTTTTTCTTGATTTCCTCTCTAGGCACAACATCATCTGTATATAGAGACATGATGTAATATATGTAATACAATATATATGAATATTATCAGTCTCTTGGAACATTCTACAATGTGAAAATGAAGATTTGATGCAATAAAGAAAAATATATCTGCATTTTTGACATATTGGAGTTATACCCCTGAATAATATATCCCCAGAGAGCTCTCATATACATCTAAAATATATCAACGTTACAGATTACCAAGATCAAGGCTGGCAATGTTGTGACATATCTTCCTCCTGACCCCCTTCTGTTACTTTCCTAGGCTGTTCCAAGGCCCTATCTGACCTGAAATGAAATAGACATCATGGGATGATATATATCTACATCTTCTACCATATATACTACTTGTCATAATGTTATGGGTATTATCTAGAACATGTTTCTCAGTTTTATGCAATGAATACTGTATAGTATGGGTGATCTGATGGACATATCACCAGGGCAATTACATTACATCCATGGTTCTATTGGTATCTAACCCTCCATATTTACACTGATTTTTCCAATGTTGATTGAAGGTGTGAGGAGCAATCTAAACATATGAAAGCATGGGAAAATCTCTGGAGACTTAGGAGACTTTCAAAACAAATTAAAAACTTGTCATTGTGACTTCCACAACCCTTCAAGTACCATTCTAAATAGTAGACCTTGTATTCTCAGTACCATAGAATCTATGTGCAGCATGTTCCTAGCTGACTTCACTCCTGAAGCATTGAAATGTGAAAATGTATCTTTGGTGTCAGTAGCAATGTACACATACATCCAGTTGAAAGTAATCTCAAGTAATACATTTTTGCATTTTTAATGTTCTGGGAGTAGAATCAGCTAGGCACATTGGGTACATAGGTTCTATGACACTACATTGTAGCTTACACAACACATATGATAAAGTTCTAAGGGGTAGGTTAAAGGCCCATGCACCCTACCAAAACATTTTAACCATTAGAATATTAGTTCAGCTGAAGCAAGCCTAGGGGCGCGCTAAACTTAATGAGGCGAGAGCGAGAAGAGTGACGGTGAGGAGCAATGAGTGAAGGACTCAGCGATGCAGCGCAGGGCGTGCTACACGTATTGGAGACGTGTCGGATCTCTCGGAGCAATGAGCTCAACGTGAGGACTCAACTACGGCCGTTGCCGAAGTATGTGAGAGAAAAGTCGAGTATATCAAACTGGGGACTTAAGGTCCTCAGTGAACTACTTATATACATACATGGCATGTGCTACCTCAGTGCAGGTGCGGGAGTAAGTACGACTAAATAAAGGAACAGGCCGCGTGTGGAATGGAAGTATGTAATGGTAATGAAAGCGGCGTGTTAGCAATGAGGTGTGGCAGAGAATGAAGAGAACATGAGGTGATGAGATCTGCCATGATAAATTAGATCGGATTGGGGGATCTGAGATCGGATCTAGATGAGATCTCAGAGATTCCTGTCGGAGATTAAAAAATGAAAAAGGGACATGGATCTAACCGTGTGAGGGTCTAGTATCACGACCCATAACATCAGCAACATTAAAAATGGCAAAATGTGAAATATACACAAATATTGGGCTAGACTCATACATGGTGTGAGGCAAAGTGGCAGGTTTTGCAAAAGACTTCTTCAGGAACAATATATTCCAGGGTGCTTGAAAGAGAGACTGGCTAGATGCATCTTGGTATAACACATATATATCCTTTCTGTCCTTCAGAACTTTATCATATGTGTTGTGTAAGCTACAATGTAAAGTTTTCCATTTGTTTTGCAAAGTCTCCTAAGTTTCATATCAGTTTCCCATGCTTTTGGAATACTCATCTTGCTCCTTCTGGCTGCAATTCTATGTGGATGGTCCTGGAAAAAATTGTAGACGAAGATGGGAATATACACTAGAGATGCACACAATTGCCCTGACCACTAATGTCAAATTTTATTGTACATACCCATATGTTTTAGAAAATGAAAAAAGTGTACTGGAAGAGTTTAGACAGTCCTGAGAGGGAATGAAGATGAGAGAACTCATGAATATATTTGTTTAATACAATTCTACATCTTACTGGGCCAGCACAACCATTAGTATAGTTTCCCAGGATCAAAAAGTGGTCAGGAGGAGAATGTATTGCAGCATCACCCCCTTTTATCCTGCCCATCTGTGTTTGTGATACATTGTAGATACATATCAGTGGTGTCTGGGAACATATTTTGCAGGTCCATATCTCCAATTATTCAAAAATGCAAACATATTTTTGTTTCTAGCCCCTATTTTACTATATGTCTTACAGCACCTTTCAGGGCTTACCCTAAGCAGCAGGAATATTCTATTATGGTACATATATATATACCTTAACTCAAAGAATATATATCATAAGGGGATGTAGCAGAAACAAGAGAAAGGATCTGTATGAAGGGAATTCCCAATATGGAAACAGCTGTGGGGTAGTACAGTGATGTCACCACTTCAAATTCACTTACATAAGCACTTCTGAATCCCTTTGTACCTGGCTCAAAAGGGTGGACTGTATCTAGCTATACTCAGATGTAATTTTTTTGCTTTAAGTCTAATTACATAAGCAAAAAAGCGGACAGATAAAGCATTGATAACAGATATGATAACACTAATATATCACTTGGATTGTCCAAGGGCCAGAATGCAAGCTTGATGCAATATATCACTAATGTATCACTAATGTATCAATAGGTGGTGGATGAGAATTATTTGGCCACTAGCATGATTGTTGTACCACCTTTTAGTGCTAAGTACCACTTATTTATATATCATTATAGCTGCATCAACTCAAACATGATCATAAATACCTCCTGGATGTTTTTCCAAATGACATAGAAACTTACAGAATTGTTTCCTCAGGTCTGGGAGCACATTTTCAGGAGAGAGCTCCACTTGTACCAGACCACAGAGGGCAAAGTGGTGCCATGGTGGTGCCTCCTCTCCAGAACCAGCTGCAACCTAAACATTGTCAAAACCATGTACCCCACAGGAACTGATTTATTGAGGCACAAAGGTTGTGAGAAGGTGAAAATTATTGACAGTCAACTGTGGTTTGGTACACTATGCTAGTTCAAGAATCATTCATGTTACTGACTTCTCTCAGTTATCTGAAACAAAGTTCCAGATGATATATACATATGAGGGTTGGAACACCCAGTGGCTTATAGCTGGATCTGATTCCTTTGATGACATGGAACAAATTGAGGTCAAAGACAATCTGCATGGATACAGCCATGGTGATGCCAACTGAACTAATTCCTCTGAAGCTGAATTTGACCAGCTTCTTGCAAGTTCTATCAGAAATCTCACCTGGCCCAAGGAAGCTAATTTGTGCCTGAATCCAAAAGGTAAAGGTTGTGCCATTCCTCAAACACCTCAGAAATCAGGTGTGTATCAGTGCATCTAATGGTGCTACATTAGTAATGTGATGTAACAATTAGGGTCCTGAAAGCACAGCTGTCAGAATGAGTCTTCTGGGTTGGGATCACCATCTGCCCATACCAGGACCACTCCTAAGAGACTCAAGGATGGTAAGTACATTCATATTCACATTTTTTTCTGTCTTGCTACTTAATGACATCAATACATTAGTTGCTATGGAGTCCATTCCACACTTCTGCTTTGCTCCACCAAGTCCCATTGTTGCCAGTGGTTCAGGGTCATGGGATGCTACTTCAAGATCAATTCTCATCTCTGCCAGCATTCATCACAACCTCATTGCAAGATGTTTACCTCCATGGTTGACTTGAGCTCAATGATTCAGGTGGCTATGATTTTTTCAACCCATGGATGGATGCCTACAGTATCCCCCTTTGTATAGCTTTTATTCAATCTTTTGATGAAAATAATCATTCTCAAGGCAGACTTACTTCCCTTCAACACTAATTGGCCTCCCAGCCTTCCATTTAATGTCATGATCCATAGTTGTTTTCATGTTCTATGGCAGTACATGCTGTAGATACAAAATACCATGAGGGGTAGAAGCCATGATTTCAGGGTGGTGTCCAGTTAGTAGGGCTTGAGCATTGAACTCTTCCTGAAAGAAAAATTTATATTAGTGTTGAGAATGTTGAAGGCCATCATTCAAGAATATGTCCACATGAGGGGCAGGAGCCATGATTTCAGGGTGGTGTCCAGTTAGTAGGGCTAGGCTTAGCACAAACTAATATAATTTTTTCTTTCAAGAAGAATTCAACAACTGTACTTCCTGGCCTAGAGACAAGTATCTTTGGATACCCTCTTATACCTGAAGTCCCAATGCCTGGTATTCTTCATTCTCACCCCCGCATTGATCCAGCAAGGAGGTTTCACCCCTCAATAGACCAGGTAATGGTTGAAAAATGGAGGTATTCTAATCAGCCCATAAGGAGGTTGAATCAGCCAATTGCTGATATTGGATTAAATGGTAAATTCATCATTTCATCTCATATTTTCAAAGCAATTAACAAGTTATAGTTCAAGTGGTAAAAAATGCCAAAAGAAATCATCTATCTCCTATCAATAAAGGTAAGTAGTTTAAAGCTGGCTAGATTTCTGTTACTAGTAGATGGACTGATTTTTTCTAGCTCTATCAAGGACTTTGATATCAGGTAAATTATATTACACATCCAGTATTGTCTTATATATTTTTATAATTTACAGAACCCACTATAAACTCCATTTGGTGTATGGTGGAGAAGCTGTATCTGGAGCAATCAAATCATATCTCTTTCAACACATTGCAAGACCACATATCCTCTGGTAAGGCATTATGTCTCTAACCTGTACTATACTAAAATCAAATCATTTAATAATGATAGCTATCACCATTTACTTTGAAGAGAGCTTCTCTTACTCTTACATACCTCTGCTCACCTCAGAGCAATTGAGAAGAGAGCTCTTCTCTAGCATTTTTTCATCTTTGCAGTCCAATTTATTGGCTGCTGTTTTCTGTGATGGTAAAGAGGTTTCTAACCCTCTTCAGTCATCTACAGTTATTCGCTCTCAGGCCATTGGTCTTCTCAAGAAACTATTTGCCTTAAAGTCTCAACAAGCAGAAAGGGATATGGTTAAAGATCCCTTCTTGAAAATGAAGGGTAAGCTACTTAGGAGAACTATTGAATGGTGGCAGACTTGTGATATCCCACTTATTGGTAAGTTTTTGTTCTTTTAATAATAGATTGCAATATACTAATATCATCATAGTATCATTTCCTGAGTCTATTGAACTATTGGACAAAGTAAGTAAATGTTCTTCAATTAACAGTGTCATTATAATACTTCACAGGCATGTTCTACCATTAGCAACACTCACAGAATCATGCAAGACAATCTTTTTGTGCTTAAAAATGGAGTACCCTCATCTGCTCCTGAGAGGAGACTAGCAACATTTTATCTCTTTCAAGATTTGATAGATGAAAACCAATTTTCTCTTTTGCCTGGTTTTTCTCTGGGGAGCAACAGCAAGCTCATTCTGAACAACCCCTTAGACATCTCTAACTTGTCATTCTGTCATCTGAGGGACCAGGAAGAAGTAAGTATCTCTCTATTGCTTATATATATTCATTTCATGTAATTTATAGATTCATTTCTTTGCAAACCCATTGATCTATCATGGGTTAACTGAGTTCTATGGGGAGTGTCAACCACTTCTTCTAGGGCTCCAACATTCTGGTTTGTTGGATAATAACCAGTTACCATTATCCATGGTAGCATTTGTTATTACTGGAGCAAGTCATTTATTCACCTTTGAAAAGATCATGGAATTGACTAGGTACTTACAGGCATTATTCAACCACTATCTTGTTTCTTCTGGCCATTCTCTTAATTTTTCTGAAGAATGTGTTTTTGATAGCTTTTATCATCCAGTCTTACAATTTTTGCAAGTAGCTCAAGGCTCAGATGCAATCTGCTACAGGGGATTTCATGCCCTCTGCCAAAGAGTTTTAATTGCTTTCAAAAGTTCTCCCTTTGGTATTCTCCTGTAGATACTACACTTTCTACTATCATGTACACAAATACTTCTGACCAACATTAGGCTCAGGAACAGCCAATGATAGACACTTTTTTTTAATCAATTTCTGTCCCATTGAGGTACTATATCCTATGTATGTACAGTGACTTCCAAAATTGAGTCAATGTTTTGAGATTTTGGAGTATCTGATAAATAACTTAAGAACAGGACCAAATAGAGCCAAAGTGTAAGTGGGTGGCCAAATGTACCTATGCTTGGCTATATTTCAAAAAAATATTTATGTAATTTGAATTGGTATCCATGGAGATATAGTCAATTCAATTTAGTGTGTCATTGAC
>JBBPLN010000766.1:0-13760 GCA_038089815.1 Sutorius eximius
ATCGGGGGTCATGATAGGTATTTTGCGCTCAAGGGCACACTGGGGATGTGAGTGAATACAAAGGGCAGCAGAGCGAGAGGACCCACAGAGTACTTGGCACCACCATGTGAAGTAGCGATGAGATGTGTGACGCGGTCAGTAAAGTCACTCGTGGAGTTGGCGCCGAGCTCGAATGCCATTTTGAACAAGGTGGGCTGAACGTATCATCATGAGCTCGGGCATCGGAATGGATTGATGTAACAGACCTTGTCCATTGTTCCGGTAGCACATATGGTGAATCCTCTGAAAGGCCTCGGACAAAAGTCTACTATGCTCGCGTTGGGAGGCATCTCGGAGTCTGAGCTATGGTCGCACGACATGCCCAGGTCGCGAACTCGGCTTGAGCGAGTAGGGGGCGGTGCAGGGCGAAGTTTGACATTGGGTACCTGTGCAAAACCAGTTGAGGTACGTTGTGGACAATGAAGGTGAACTGACCTTGTGTGATTTGTTACCGCGTCGCATCGAAGAAATAATCGGTGTTTGTGCAGGCGCGAAATGACTGAGGTCACGTGATCAGTTCAGGACGCGCTGGTGGTGTGGGAAAAAATAAGTTAAACTGACTCGAACATACACAATACAATCGAACCTTCACCTTTTACCAAGCCTGAACCTTTTACGGGGTGAATAATCCCTCTGCTGTAGTAGCACCATCGCAGAGCTCCGTCGTTCCCACACCATATGCCGTACTTCCACAGAGCTGCCGTACTGAACTTGATTGCGCAAAAACTGCGCATAGGGCCGATCTGGTTCGGGAATCATTTGCTTTTGAACGAGGTGTTTCAGTGTATCGAAGATCACCTCGTTCTTCCGTAGAAATGGATATGTGATCGTATTGAATCCAAACGCGTGAATACGAAGACACTGAGTGTCGTTTTCCAATCGTGCCGAGGCTCTTGTGGGCAAGGTCGAGTCTACCCAGTCTTCTCCAGGCGAAGATCAACCAAGATTGCAATATAGGGAGAGTAATCCTGTCCACCAATGCTGGGGTGCACCCTTTCAATTTTGTGTAGTGCACCAGATCCCCCTGTGATGCGGGCTTTGTCTGATATAAACATTTGCGATATGCACTTCGCACGGTTGTTGGTAGGCTTGAAGTAGATGGGAATCACTTTATCGATCAGTGGCTGATTGTGGGAGCACTGCACAGCGCTCGTTCGTTGCCAATGCCACGCCGTCCATTCGTCCAGCTGCACGAGCCGACTGGAGTGCCTGAGCCATATGGACCATCCGACACGCTCCGGGCGATGTGCTGGTGAATATCTACAGAGCCTGAATTAGACCTCTCTCCATTCTTGTCAGGGAAATCACCACCTAGTAAATCGGATGTCGCTACGCAAGTTTAATTCCGTGGACCGGAATATTCTGTTCCGCCAGGGATGGAGGGAATGGCCAGCCTTGTCATTGATATACCTCGCCGTCCGCGTGGCATTAAAGGAGGACTACGCGTTGACGATAATGGAAAGACCACAGATGATATGCCCCCCGGAAGGTGCGCTATCCCCGATTTCTCCTTTGCGTCTTACCAACTATCACTAGTGAGGATGCAGTCCTGATTTTGCCTCTAACAATTCTCTCGCCGTCCCTGAACTTCCAGCGTCCCCGTCCCACCTCACATCTTCCCCCTATCCATATGCAGCACCAGGGTTGTTCCCGCCCCTTCCTGGGACCAAACTGATGCCCGTCTATACCGGCAACCTCTCCGCGCCAGGTTTCCAATTATCTAGGAAACCAACACCTTGAGCAAGAAACCCATAACTGGCAAGATATCCCTTATCCTCATACGTCACCAATACAACGTTCCATTTCCGCGGGTCTTCCGCCACAGGCACCCTATTATACGCCTGGATTGTCAACTTCGTATACACCTTCACCAAGGCTCTTACCGCCGCCTCCTACGCGCGTGTCTTACACGAGCTACATTCATCTTGGTGCACAGATAGAAACCATTGATGGCCATACGATTCCAGATCACTTTACAGGGGCCGCTGCTTCTCCGGTTTCACAGAACATTCCCGCAGCTGTGCACCATCGCTCCCTTTCACCGAGTCCACAACCTTATCCTTCTCCAGAGTCACATGTCCATGGTCAAATGCCTACGCCGATTCGCACCCGCCCACCCCCGATCGAGATACCCCCGTTGCCAAACCCTCATGACTTGCAAGGCGTTGTACACTCTCCACGGCCTATGCCGTCGCCGAAACATACGTTGCATGGGTCGGTCCCAAAGAGCGACAGAGTCTCTGAGCTCGAGCGCATGGCAGATTGGGTCGGGAAGCAGACCAGTAATCTGAGTTTGGATCTACCCAGAGGTGGTGCGGGTGTAGACATTCGAGGACCCCAAGTCCCGGGCTCGATCGGCACCCTGATTACGGCATAGACAAGACCCTCCCTGCTCCTCCTGTCCCTTCGAACAAAGATACACATCTTTTTCCGCAACGTCCGCATGTCGACACCGGGTGGGATGGTAATCGGCTGCACGACGCTGCGCACATGCGGTCATTCCTCTGCGTCAAACTTGCGCGTGCCGACCTCTGCCAACAGCCGTCTTTCCAGCGCATCGAGTCTGACGCTCGCCGACCGCGATGGCATCTTGAAGGGCCCCGAACGAGAGCAGGAGCAGGACTGGGACTCGGACGAACGCACGCAGCACATGGGTGGCGGCGGACATAGTCCGAGTGAGGACGACAGGGATGCGCGTACCCAGAAAGGGAAGAACTCTCGGAAGCTTGGCAAGAGCAAGCACAGCGAGGAGGACCTCGAAAGGGCAGGTCGGCGCCGAGAGCGGAGAAAGGTGAAGGACAAATTCAAGTGTATATACACCGAAGAAGGATCTAGCGCTGAAGATCTACATCCTGCTCAACCTCTGGGCCCTGCTGTATACCCAATCGGTCGGTATGGCCTAAATGCAGGTTTACAGAAGAAAAAGGGTTTTCCATGGGAGCTTCCCTTGAGTCTCCCGCCTTCGCACAAGCACACATTGTATACCGCGCCATGCGATCCGCAAAGTTCACGTCTTTTCCACATGTATTGGGCCGGTCCATTTGATGACAGGCCGTATACGTCCCTCCTTTCCTTCTTGTTTACTCAGAATCTCGGACTGCACCTCGAGAACAGCCATGGGATGGCATGTCACCCTCAGTTTTGGGTCTGGATTAATCCTTATCCAGCGGCCACCACGCCTGCGGCTTCGGTGCTGATGGACATGTACCAGTCCTTGCAAACAAACCCTTGGGCAGCCCCCTTCCCCCATCCGCGGTTCAAGGGCATCATCAAGTTCAAGCTCTGGAATACCACGGAACAACTCGACAGCATTCCAGAGCTATGGGATGAATGGGCACTCTCTTCAATTCGGGGGGTGCGTCTGTTGGCGTCCTGCCACCAAAATCATCAGGACCGGCGTCCAGAGATGGGATAACCAACCGCTTGGGTTCGAAATCGGAGGCATCCTATGACAGACTTTCGGTGATCCTGTCGGACGTGGCCCGTTTCATCGTCACCCATCGTTTTGGTGGTATTTACCTTGACGCAGATACCCTCCTCCTTCGTGACTGGGAGGAGATATGGGGATGGAAGGGTGCACTTGCCTATCGTTGGTCTTATCATAATTTTTACAACACTGCGGTGCTTCATCTCAACAAGGGCTCCGCGCTTGGGTCGTTTTTGTTCCGGACTGCGTTGAAGAACGGGTTCGATTTCCACCTGGGCTCGGTCACTCGCTACTTGAAGGATGCCCATCTATCGCCGCTGTTGACTCAACTCCCCGACGCGCTTTTTGACCCCGCTTGGCTTGATGCTGAGGGGCTGCAACATGCGCAACCACCTCAACCGTTCTTTGCTACGTGAGTTCCTGTAGTCTGCATATCGGCGGGAGTTTGTTGCTATCTCCCGGTTAGTTTTTCCGATTTTTCGGCACGCCTGCACTGAAATTGATTTAAACGGTTAAGATGGCATCTGTGAATCATGTTGACCAATTCCTCAGAGGAAAACGCGATTTTGGTGGGTTGAACGGTATAAGCTCCGTGTTGTAGGGAACCGATCAGCACTTGGACAAGAATATCAGAATCGTCGCGGGTAAGGAGAAGAACATCAGGGTGCTGCTCCCCTTGCGACCAGCTTTGATGGGTTCTTCAAAGGCGCGTTTTTGTACCACTTCCATAATTCGTGGTATGTATGCACGCCCTGAGGACTCTGACATGCTCACGGGTGAACATGCTGCGAGAGTGGCCGCCAAGCCCGACGCTGACCCGGATAGTTGGGTAGATGAGGTGGGGGATGACAAGGTAGATCTGGACTGCTAAAACGAACGTTTGAATTGTACAACGGCCGAACATGTCCTAGTCGAATAACGAACTGCTGCGGATGGACGAGAAAGGAAATGTTTTCGCGCGCTGTCGAGGGGAGAGAAATTTCTGCATCCTCTTTGATTTCACCGTCATCTTAAACGTCTCGCTCTGGTGTCTTCACCTCCTCGACGACCTCCGGACCCATGGCGTCCTCAAACTATTTCGCCATTCCGCAGCGTGGAAACGCCTACGCGGAGAAGGCTCGCCTCACCAACGGCCTCCCGACGTATTCCTCCGCCGTCCAGGAAAAGATGCACAGACACACTCGCTCCATGTCCTGGACCGTCCCTGTCACAGTTCCAATCCCTGGCGTGCGCACACGTAGGTTGCGCCTCTTCGTGCCGAACCCCACCCGCATGCAGCAACTTGGCCTCACGCGCTTCGGTAGGCGACGAGGTCCACTCATCATTTGCCTGCTCTTGTTCGCCTCTCTCTGTACATTCCTCTCTTTTGCTCGCAAGTTTGGTCCTGAGGAGAAACAGTGGACCCCTAATTTTGGAGAGTCATCCACCCTCGTCTTTGGCAGAGAGGACATCCAGCGCATTTGGAAGTGGGAGATCACCAGTGGCCATTATCCCAGCAAGAGGGAAAGTAAGTCGTGCGAATGTCCTGGCAACATACCGCACTCCTAACGCACGCCGTCAGTCCCGGAGCAAGTTGGTCTGACAACTCCACCTCTAAATCCGGCGCTTCCTCCCCGAAAAGTACCAAGCATCCCTTCTCGTTTTAGGCCCCCGCCTGGCCCAGTAGCCACAACGACACGAGGAGACGGCCCGCGTCGTGTCTATCTTGACATCCACAGTCAGCCACCAAACGTCGCCTACCCCCCGCGTCCCGTTCCCGGTTCTGTGGCAGACCTAGATATCATCATGGAGCAGTGCGATTTTTCCCAGAACAAGGTGAATAATGTTGATTGTACATCTGTATCCTCCTCATCTTCCCGCACCCAGTATGTTCGTGATTGCCTTGAAGTCCTCCGTCTCGGCGCTGGTCTAGACAATGGTAAACACCTAAGGCGGGGCAAGATGGACGAATGGAAATACATTTACATGGAACAGGACCGTGAAAACTTCACCGAGCCAGCGCAAATATCGTTGGCAAATGTGATCGCACCACGCCCTGCAGAGTCCGCTGGCATCCAGGATCCTAATGCTGGACTTACGAAAAAGCGTGGTGTGGAATGGGAGCCTCCTCTGCCTCTTCGTCCAACACTACAACACATTCCGTACTCGAGTCTCCCGTCACCATGCGACCCTGAAAATCCGCGCCTCTTCCATATGTTCTGGACTGGTCCCTTCACCGACAAGCCATATCTCGCTCTTTTATCTTTTCTGTTCACACAAAATCTCGGTCTTCATCTAAAAGAGGATTTTGAACCTGACGTTTGTCGACCAGAGTTCTGGTTGTGGATAAATCCTGGTCCTGCGGCCTCTGTCCCCAATCCGTCGGCACTTACCGACATGTATGAACAGCTCAAGACAAATCCATGGGCAGCACCCTTCTTGCACCCTAGGTTCAAGGACGTTATCAAATTCAAGCTGTGGAACACCACGGATCAGCTGGATGGTATTCCTGAACTCAAAGATGAATGGCGAGAACTCAAAGAAACTCTCTTCAACTCCGGAGGCCATATCATCAACGTTCCTGCTGATCGATCCAAGACTGTCGAGGCTACTTCAGCGGTCGAGTCGGACAACTCCACCGACACCACCGCGGCCCCAAAACCATCTTCCACTGGCAGCGACAAGTCCGATGAAGATGACATGCTTAATCGGACGGGCTCCAAATCTTCGTCATCGTACGATCGCTTGTCTGTCATCTTATCTGACATGGCTCGGTTTGTTCTTTGCCATAGGTTTGGTGGTATTTACCTTGATGCGGACACCATCTTCTTGCGGGACTGGGAAGAACTCTGGGGTTGGAAGGGTGCCTTTGCATACAGGTGGTCACGCTTGGAGAAGTACAACACTGCGGTACTTCGTATGAACAAGAACTCCGCTTTGGGATCGTTCCTTTTCCGTACCGCCCTCAAAAATGGCTTGGACTTTCACCCTATGACGGTCTCCCGATACACAAAGGATGCACACGTGGAGGGTCTCCTTTTACGCCTTCCGGATGCCCTTTTTGACTCCGCGTGGCTCAATACCGAGGCTTTCCAGCGCGAGCGACCCCCTCAGCCATATTTTACCGAGTGAGCACCGGTGTACTAACTGAACGTCGACATTATTGACCGACTGTTAACAGGTTTGCCGATTTTTTCAATACGCCTACACAAAATAGTGCGGCGCCGCAAGCCCTAGGCTTTGAAGGTTTCTTCCGTGGGGCCTACTCATATCATTTTCATAACTTTTGGTCCGTACTTCTCGCAATTAAACGTGGTTCTAGCTGCTTGACCTGTATCCACCTAGGTGGAAGCCATTTGACCCTTCGCGCAACTGGCCGGATCTTGGCCCCAAATTCTCCGCTGGCGAGAAAGCTGCACGCGCCGCTGCCTTCCCGGATGCCGACCCCGAAGAATGGGTAGACCGAATCGCCGATGATAGACGGGACCTTGACTGGGCAACGGTCCTCAAACGAACCTTTGAAGCACACATCCGTGGTGAACGGCCGAACATGTATGGAGAGTGGCTTCAATGGTGACGACCTATACAGGGACCCGCTCGCGATCTTCAGTACCTGTTCCACGATCTACTTAATCTGATATTCAACTCCCGATTTTTCACGGTCACGCATATCGTACATGCATACAATTTGCATTCACCACTATTGTTGGATTAGAAATCTCTGACCTCTTCCAGTGCGAACTGTGACACTATATACCAATTTCTGATAACCATCCTTTCCTTGTCCATACCTTGCACGTTTTAATTCAGGACCATGCTAGCTAGTTTCATGTGCAGCGAAAGAGGTGTAGCAATGATCTAGCTGTAGGATGATAACATATTCGAACTCTAATGATTTCACTTTCAGAACGTTACTATTGTAACACATGGGCAATTGAATCATGGATGAATCCGTTTTCCCTGGGCAGTTGCAACGCTTGCTTTTAATTGTGCAATGACGTCTTCAGGATTGGAAGCACCAAAGACCGCAGTTCCAGCTACAATGACGTTGCTCCCTGTGCACGCACGTTCCTAAGCTCGGGGCCGTAGCTAAAAAAAACAAACACGTACCAGCCTCAGCACAGACGCCAACCGTCTTTGGACCAACACCACCATCTACTTCGATATCTTTGTCAGGGAATCGAGCACGAAGCTCGGCTACTTTTGGGACGCAGCGTTCGATGAATTTCTGACCACCGCGGCCTGACAAGTCCTTCATGGGCCGACGACGATCTTGGTCACATGTGCAACGTACCAGGATATACTGTCATGACCAGTAGCATATCGGCCGCGGCACCGATTTCATCCGTGATGGCTGTGGATGGCGTGTCCGGTGAGATTGCCACGCCGGCTTTCATACCGCGAGCATGGATAGCATTAATGAGGGACACGGGATCCGCTTCGACGTGTCAGAGATGTATGTGTCATGATCAGAGTGCAGACCTACAAGCTGCTTCGATGTGGAAACAGTACAATGCACCCCCTGCATCAGCAATGTCGTTGACCCACTGAGAAGCGTTACCTATCTGCGGCGGGAGGTGCGGTGTATGATTACCTTCTCTGGTCGCGCCACCATCATGTGACAATCCATGAAAATTCCGGGCACACCCTTGGATACACACGAGAGCACAGGTGCGCCTGCAACGCACGTCAGAAAGGCAGTGCTCCACGGAGCAGCGGCGACAACCAACCCATGGTGATATTTGGGACAAAATGACTGTTAAATCGATTAGCAGTGATAGGATGCGATGTGATAGGACGGACCCATCCATAACATCTGCAGAGGGGGAGGTGCTGAAATCAATCACATGCGCATCAAGAGGCGATCGGGAGGGATACCCATATGGAGCCATTCAGCACCCCCTTTGATCATCCTCTTACATTCTGCGGTGAGCTGGCCAAAGTCGGAGGCAAGCACGGAGGGCGCGATGATGGGACGAGGCATGGCGTGCGAGTGGGATGAAGAAAAGATATGGGACACCCACAGTCGCACTGGCGTGAGTTGATCCACGACGCTTGCCTATTATGGACAGCACGACCAGGCGCTTGACGACGAATCAGAACCGGTGTCACTTGTTGGTAGTAGGCTGGCGGAGGCAGGCTGTCGTATGTGATGGCAGACATGGCACCGTTCTCTCTCTACTCTCTGCTATTTATTTTCACCCATCGTGCCTCCCTCCTTCATCATCATGCGTATCAGTAGCACGGTCTTTACATCCGTCATCCTTGCCCTTGCAGCGTTTGGCCATACCGAGCCCGCTGTAGTCAAACGTCAACGTGAGCAGGACGCTCGTGTTCAGTTCTTGCGCTCACTCTCGGTTACCAGTCGATATTGGCGACGCCATAGACTCGTACACATCGATTGCAGGCTCTTATTATACCCAGGGGACCTCCGTTGGTATGCGTTTATTCAAGTCTGTATCCTCACGACTTGACCGATTAAACAGCCGCTTCTTATTACTCGGATGGATTGAGTGCCGCCTCGGTTGGCACCCAAGAAGGTCTCTCGGATGGTATGGCGGTAGTTTAGTGACTGTGTATCACTTGACACGTTTTCACAGCCTCGACTTTCCTACAGTCCCATGCAGCACAAGTCACGGGCGTCAGTGGTGTCTTCGCAACCGTGACATGTCTGTGTTTCAAAAGCGTCCCACGTCGAACCAGTACGCTCACCTTTTTTTTTTCGTAGCTATCGGTGGTGTGGCGGAGAGCATAGTGACGTCCATTGGCGGGCCAGCTGTCACTCTCGCGGTTAGCGGCGCAGGCGTCGTTACCTCGTTTGCCGGTTCACAGTACACTGTGGTTGCAAGCTCTACCAGGTGAGTAACGGCGCCGAGCACAGAGAACGTGACTAAACAAATTCTCAGTACCAAAAATGCTGCTGTGAACGTGCATCCTGTGGCCTGGATGGCTTCACCGGTGCTTACCGCAATGGTAACTGTCGTCGCAGGCACTCTGTTGGGTGCTTGGTTGACATGGTAGAGTGATGATCTCGTCACTCTATATTTAACGTTGTCGAAGGATGATGGTGTACGTTCGGTAACGACGATAATTATTTGATACCATTCGGACTTGATCCAACGCGTTTCATACTCATGTCGGAACCGTGTTGGCCGATAATGAACGATAGTTGGTGCGACCTTGAATCGTCGCAAATTGTTGCTACACATGGGACCACCATCAGGACTAAAGGGAACCAAGTATATTCTAACCCCAATCACTCGTCCGCATTGCCCATGTTCTTATTGTACTGTGCGATGTTGAAGAACCTCGTTGGTGGCAAAGGGACCAAGACTCACTTTTGGATTGAAGAACAGGGAGTTGTCGCCCCATGGGAAAGGCTTGACCCTACGGTTCAGGTAAGGGTAAGGTGGGGGCTGGGGCAGAGTGCCGTTGTTTTCTTCTATCAAGGGATCTTCGTGGGCAGCATGCTCCGACTCAACGTTGTACACCCAGGCACATGTGACAAATGCTATGGAGCGTGAGACGGGGGTTGAATGAGATATTGGGATAGACGCACTGGCAGGGAACGCGACGTAGAAGCTAGGGGGAGGTTAAACGAGATGTAACGCACGAGGCTGATGACATACCTGATCTTGCGCCAGAGGTCGGAGGTGTCTGGGCCGAGGTGAGCTGCTGAAGCATTGAGAGGGTGATATACGTACGTGCGGCGTGCTCGCGCAGCGCCTGGAGGCGGGTGAGGTAGTCTGAGCCTGTGGGTGCGCTCGTCGCGAGGGGACGGGCGAGGCGAGAGACGGCACGGAGGGAAGGTCTAGCAAGGAAAGACATTGTCGAACGGGATGAAGGGTCGCATCGGAACGGGCATATAAGTTGAATCTCCGACAAGACTCCGCTTTAAATACTTGGTCGTGCGTGTGGTGACGCGTCTCATAAGTGCCATCGTCATTGTCATGGTCGTTCGCGCCCAATCGTCTGCTGCCGGCGTGCTCGCCCTCCTCTCAGAACCTGACGTCGCATTTAAACAGCACGCCCTCGCTGCCCTACATCCTCTCGTTCCCCAGTTTTGGGCAGAAATATCAGAACACATCGCCCCAATGCACGTCCTCGCCTCTTCTTGATCTTCTCTTCCCTCACAGTTAGTTTCTATACAGTGAAAGCTTGTACGAGACCGATCAGCTCCCAAAAGGCGTTCGCGATCTTGCTGCCCTTCTCGCCAGCAAAGTTTACTACTACCTGGGCGAATACGATGAAGCTCTCTCGTTCGCCCTTGGCGCAGGTAGCGCGTTCGAGGCAGAGACCCGTGATTACAACTCGGGCGAATACGTTGAAACCGTTATTTGTACGTCTCTCTACCCCCCTCACACATGCGCACCAATGGACACCCGTCGTCATCAGCCAAAGCCATAGACAGATACATTCTCCAGCGTTCAGAAGAAGCCACGGGAACCAAGATCGATCCTCGGTTACAATCCATCATAGAAACCATATTCCAGCGTTGTATAGACGAAGGAGAGTACAGACAGGTGCATTTCACCCTTACCCCGGACCCATGGCCACCTCCTCATCTTGCTTCAGGCGATCGGCATCGCGCTCGAGTCTCGCCGCCTCGACGTGGTTTCTCGAATTTACGACATCACTCGCGATGTATCCCTCCTCTCCTACGCAATGGAGGCTGTCCTTGATACCGGTTTCTCACTCTCGTATCGTGATCAGATCCTCAACTTCCTCCTGCCCCTCTTCCCCACACCGTCTTCCAAGACAAAGTCGTCGCATATCCACTCACTTGCACGCCTTCTTGTTACACTCAACAATCCTTCTCTGACCGCGCCATTGCTGACGTCACTGGTTCCCAAAGAAAGGCTGCTGGCATACCAGTTTGCATTTGATCTGGTTGAGGGTGGAACAAGAGAGTTTTTAGAAGGTGTCCGGAAGCATCTACCCGAGGGAACAGAGGTCGGTTTCGTTTGTTCACATCACTCCGTCTCTTTAACAGATCGTGATAAAAGGAAACAAAGAATGTCTTCGACAAACTTCGTAACATACTGGGTGGACAGGAGTCCGTCAAGCTATATCTCGAATTCCTCAAACGATCGAACAAGACTGACATGTTGATTTTGAAGAATAGCAAGGTAACCATCTATACGACGCGCCTTATCGTTGGACTCATTTTTATAGGACTCGCTCGAGCCTCGATCATCAATATACCACACCGCCCTCACACTGCAGAATGCATTCATGCATGCCGGAACAACGTCGGATGTATTCCTACGAGAAAACCTCGAATGGCTTGGCATGGCTACGAATTGGGCAAAGTTCTCGACCACTGCTGCCCTCGGAGTCATCCACAAGGGATACTTCCAGGAAGGCATGAACATCCTTGGCCCTTACCTCCCCCAGAATGGCGCTGAGAGCCAAATCCAGGGAGCAGCATACTCCGAGGGAGGAGCTCTATATGCCTTGGGCCTGATCAACGCTGGGTGTGGCATCGGGCAAACTGTTGAAAACTACCTTCGGGAAACGCTAAAGAGCGCGCAGGGCGAGATAGTGCAACATGGTGCTGCTTTGGGTCTTGGGATCGCCGGGATGGGTGGGCACAGTTCCGATGCGTATGATGATTTGAAGGAGACTCTTTTCTCGGATTCTGCTGTTGCCGGGGAGGCCGCAGGATATGCCATGGGACTCGTAATGCTAGGTTCTGCCAGTCAAACTTGTGCCGAAGAGATGATCACTTACGCTCGGGAGACTCAACACGAGAAGATCATCCGTGGGCTGGCCATGGCTCTTGCTTTTGTATTCTACGGTCGGCAAGAGGAGGCTGACGAGACCATCCGGTCTTTGTTGACCGAGAAGGTATGTAGTTTCCCTCCTTGAGTCAGACCTTTCCAACGCGGCTTGTGCAGGATCCCATCTTGCGCTACGGCGGTGTCTACACTCTCGCTCTTGCGTATGCTGGAACGTCGAACAACGACGCCGTCCGCCAGTTGCTACACATCGCTGTCTCGGACACGTCAGACGACGTGCGGAGGGCAGCTGTCACGTCACTTGCATTTCTTCTTTTTAAGAACCCCGGCCAAGTCCCGCGGATAGTTCAGCTTCTCAGCGAGAGTTACAATCCCCATGTCAGATGCGGAGCTACTCTCGCGCTCGGTATCGCTTGTGCGGGGACCGGCATGCAGGTGAGAAGACAGTTTTAGGTTGTTTGTAATGCTGACCGATGTACACTTGTAGGATGCTGTCGAGATCCTGGAACCAATGACCAAGGATGGGGTGGACTTTGTCCGTCAGGGAGCATTTATTGCTCTTGGTATGATCCTCGTACAACAATCTGAAGCGTCGTCGCCATCCATGTCATCCACGCGTGCACTCTATACCAAGGTTACTTCTGACAAACACGAGGATCCCATGGCACGTTTTGGTGCAGCGGTTGGTCAAGGGTTTATCGATGCAGGGGGTCGCAACGTGACCATTAGCCTACAAAGTCGGGCAGGCAGTCGAAATACGAACGCCATCGTTGGCATGGCGTTGTTCTGTCAATTCTGGTATTGGTACCCTCTCGCACACTGCGCCTGCCTTGCATTTGAACCTACGGCCATCATTGGTCTGAATGAAGATTTGAAGGTCGGTCGATTGATTTTACGAGCTGCGGTGCGCCGACTAGGTTGCAGGTACCCAAATTCGAGTTCATCTCGAACGCCCGGCCAAGTCTTTTTGCCTATCCAGCGCCTGCGACGCCACCGAAGAAGGAGATGGCAGCGAAGATGGCGACCGCTGTGCTTTCGACGACGGCAAAGGTCAAGGCAAGGGAGAAGCGGAAAGCGGCGGCGGAGGACGCGATGGAGACTGTGAGGGATGATGGGTCAGTTATTCGACGTTGCTAACTGCTTCACAGGATGAAAAAGTGGATTCGAAGAAGGACGGGGACGTCGAGATGAAAACGGAGGACGTAGTTGGCAATGGATCAGACGAATCCAAGTCGGTTTCGACGAAGCGGAAGGCGGAACCAAGCTTTGAAAAGGTTGCAAACTTTTCGCGCGTGACGCCGGCGCAGCTAAGCTACATCAGCTTCCCTGCGGACGGGCGGTACCAGCCAGTCCGGCCCGTTTCGCTTAGGGGGAGGGTCGCATCAGGCGGAGCGGGCAAAAAGGGAAATGGGCCGTCAAGCGTGCTGTCTGAGCGGTATGCAGGTGGAGGGGGTATTCTGATCTTGGCGGATGAACGGCCGGACGAAAACGCGGAGTTGATCGACCTTTCGCCTCCTGTGGCGGGGAGTGCGGTACCGAACGCGACGGGGGGAGAGCGGAACTTGCACATTGCG
>JBBPLN010000767.1:0-13758 GCA_038089815.1 Sutorius eximius
TTGGGGATAAAACATAACAAGTGAATTGCCAACATGAGTAGATGATCGGCTGTAAACCACCCCTGCATGTTTGACATGAGCATGCAAAACTGCACTGTGCCGGTGAATCAGCTGGAACAGATCCTGCAGAACTTGGGTGGACACCGCAGTGGCAGGTACAAGCACGTTGTCATTGATGTTCCCGTGTGCCTCTGTCCCATAGGCCCGATCAAGCAGTATCTTGCATTTGTGAATTGCCTGGGGGCATTGTGGATGGCCAAGCCAGCTTCGAAGGTGAGCTGCTTTGAGATATGATTGAACCATTGTCGCCTTGAGTTCTCCTATGGTGTTCTGCTTCAGCATTAGAACGTCAAGCAATGCAATCAACCAACCTGATCTATGATTTTTCAGAAGGCGCTGTAATGTTCCAATCAAGCGTTCAAATGGAAAAGACCACCAGGAGTAGACAGGACCGAACAGTATGAGATAGTCGTATATGTGGAAAGAGGCATGGTGGTTGGGTTGAGCATGGAATGTGGGGTAGATTGCCTTCAGGTTTCCAACATAGTGGGTAATGTAGCTTTGATATGCAGTCGCACGATTATCGCTCGTTGTGCGTGCACAGGCCAGATGAACAGCAGATATGAGATCCATTGTGTGATTAAGGATGGTGCGAAGATCTGGGGCCGTATTGCTTTGTGGGCCAGCCATTCCCCAAAGGCTGATCAAAGCGATCAGAAGATAAACTGTGATGAGGGTACGCCACTCATCAGCCTTGATTGTACCAGCTGCCTTCTCACCAAAATTGGTAGGAACCGATCCCAGCCAAGATGGCATGGCAGCATTGTGAATGACATGGCGAATGCGATCCAGAACTTCTTGGATATTGCACTGAGTATGCGTATGATTGTTGGCAGTCAAAGGCATCTTGGCTCGCTGGTCATTCAGACTTCAGAAATGCATCACGATAATGACAGCCACAAACTTACCCATGTGACCAGGGCCTTTGCATAATCAATCTTGAATGTCCTCCCATTCTTTGAGGGAGTGCAGTTCAAGCTCTGACAAATGAACCTGAGAGCACAAGAATTCTTGTGAAGCAATCCTTTGCACAATTGTTCCAAGTGTGTCGCAACCAGGGCACTGTCGTTGGGTTGTGGTACCTGTGCGGTCAGAAGTGCATGAATGCCAGGGACCTGCATAATTTCTTTTCTTGACATCGAAAGTTGCTCAGCAGTAGCAGGGTTAACCACCTCAAAATCGATATGGAATGCAGGAGTCGGAACATTGGCAGCATTGGGGTTTTCGATGGCCAGTCCAAGCAAGTTGTGCACATGATGTTTCACCAAGCCTTCAAGGACACAGTGCATGGGGTCAACCACAAGTTGACGTGCAGGATCCCAGTACGGCAGATGCCAAAGTTCTGAGTAGTGTACTCCATGTTCTTTGAATATTCTGTCGCGCTCGGCAGAGGTCACTGCATCCCTCCATTGCTCTGTGTACTGACGAATCTTGTTGTTGTCCCGCGGTGTCCAGCTGCGAAAGTCAGTCCTTGCATAGTTCGACTTGTGGTAACAGTTGCATGCACTACATATCCAGTGGCTTCCAACACCAGCAAGGCCAGCAAGGTGACGAGCTGCGGGAAGGTCATAAACAACTAACGCCACAGCACTGCGAGTCAGCCGCCCCGCAGGGCAGTTAGCCGTCCGCGAAAAATGAATGCCCCAGTCCCATGCATCTACCATGTCATCAATGAGAGGCCATACATAGTGATTGAGGTTGTCGAGGGAAGGCTGTTTGGGCCCTGGAATGACACCAGCAAGGTACATGTTTTCGGGTTTGTATCAGTGCTCAAGGGGGAGGTTCAGGCAGGCCATCGAGATAATTCCTGAAGATGTACTTGGCCCTCATAGATTCATTCCTTCAGGATTGAAGAAGTCGACATGAAGCGCAAATGCATACCGTCCTTCTTCTCCTCTGTTGACAAAGAGCTTCCTCGGGTCTGGCCCCTGAAACTCTCAAAGAAATTGTGCCTCGAAGGGATTCTTAACAAACTGGGGCAGCGTTGATAATGACGCGCAAAGGTTGTCGCATGTAGAATCCATCAACATCTCGGTATCAGCACGAGATAGAAGGCTTGCAAGATAGTCTTTAAAATCGTGATATATGAATGTTTTCTTTGGCCATTCTTTCCCATCAGCGCCAGTCTCGAGTAAGGTATTAGTGCACTGGGTCTCTGGTGTAGGAGAATTTGAACAGCAAGCAGGGTAGATGGGAATACCTGAGCTGGATGAATGAGTTGGAGGATAGATGGCATGACACCTGCAGACTGCATAGATGACCGTTTTTGCATCAAGTGGGAATTTGGACAGCGCACTGGAAATGGTCATTGGGACCTGCTTCATCATGTTCTCGTGAGTAGCACTGAGCATTCCATCGGGTTTCTTGAAAGCTATGTAGAGCAGGAGCGAGAGAGTGTTCATGATGAAAGTGGCATCAGCAGTGCCGACACCAAAGATAATGCTGCACACTATGCCAAGTAACAGGGTCACTTGCGCAACCACATCCATGTGCTCAATGGGAGACTGGTATTCTTTCCCTGCGTAGTGTTATTAATCCAGTAGCCAATTCGAGTTCATTGTCACGTACCGGTGTCAATGTTTACAGGCCCATATGAGACTAATAGAGGCTTCACGCGAAGCTCCAAATTGTTTAGCAGAGCTTCCAGACTCTTTTTTCTTGAGCTGACAGAGTCCACATTCCATGCAACTTCTCCCAAGGCCCGCTGCAACCTCAGCACCTCTTGTTGCATTTGGTTGACATGATTGCCAGACGGTTTGAGTAGAAGACAATTGGCACAATGGATGCGTGCCTCAATATTGCTCAGAAGCTGGTGAGCTTTAATAGTACAGTGGTGACGATCTTTTTTGCATGATCTGTGCCCACCAATCACTGAAGCTGGGATTGCTGATCATGGTGAGGGCTGATCTGTAGGCAAGGGGAGGGGGGGGTTGCAGAAGGCTTTTGGATGGTGAGGTGATTGAGACTATCAGCAAGGTCCGAGGCAGATATTGTCTCCCGAGAAAAAGGATCTACTGTCCCAGTGAGTGTGAGCGCAAAGAGTTCCCCGGCGATGGAATCAACGGTGGGGGAGGATGATTGATCTTTAGAAGGAAGTTCAGTTGGACCGGAAATCTGGCTGGGAGACGTGTGGCTGGCAATTTGTTCATCTTGAACGTGTTTGAGATGTGAGGGGATAAGGCATGCCTCCATGAGTACGCCTTTTGGGTTTCCATCAGCGTCCATTCCTTGTTCCGTGCATACGCTGCAAAGGCAGCATTTAAGCACTCACTGAAGCAAGCTAGAGAGCGCGCTATACATGATGAGGCGAGATGATGTCAATGACGGCGAGGAAGTGCGAAGGGAGACTCAGCGATGCAGCGCGAAGCGTGCTACACGTGTTGAGGACGTGTCGATACTCTCGGGAGCGGATGCTCGACGTGAGAGATCCCGTACTTAGGCCGTTGCCAGAGTAGTGCGGAGTAAAGTCGAATATATCAAACTGGGGACTTAAGGTCCTCAGTGAACTACTTTATATACGTACATGGCACGTGCTACCTCAGGGCAGGTGCGGGAGTAAGTACGGCTAAATAAAGGAATGGGCCGCGTGTAGAATGGAAGTAGGTACGGAGATGAATGTGGCACGTTAGCAATGAGGTGTGGCAGAGAATGGAAGAGAAGAGGTGCGGTGATTAGATCTGCCACGATTAATTAAAGATCGGATCGGGGAGATCTGTGATCGGATCAAGATAAGATCCCGGAGATTCCCGTCTGAGATTTAAAATGAAAAAATGGACTTAGTTCTAGCCGTGTGAGGCTGGCCTATTCGTCCACCCATAACACTCACTGCACAGGCATCTTTTGACAATGTGGTGGTTGAGACAAAGCAGGGACAGGGACGAAGCAATCACATACGCTCGCTGAAGATGCTAAATATAATGGAGGTACAACGTTGCCATGCCCTAAAAGCAAAATATAAACGGGTCCATAACAGGGATAAGGTTGTACATACCAAGGTCCTAATCCGAGAGTACAAGATTCGTCGCATTTGACATTCTGGATGTCCATCATGATCGGGGAATGAAGAGATGCCCAAGACGCACCAGGTAAGGTATGTGTCCAGTTTCTTTTTTCAGGCCACTCTGCACCATTACAGAGAGGGTTAGGGGAATCACAGGGTTTATCACACTATGCAGACGTATTTACAAGTATATAACTGAGGGAGGCTCTCTTGTATGGGCTTGCATCTCACCATTTGTCTGGTCGGCTTGGATAATCTCGACAATCCATTGTGCCAACTGGTGCAATGCCTCCTTGTCATTCGCCAAGAATCCCCGCTGGGGTTCCTCCTTTTCCAACCACGCATCGATGGGCATGCCTGGCAGCCTGGCAGCCTTGTGTAAGATCCATTTGCGCGGTTCATCCTAATGGCAGTTAAGTAGGATGTAACACTAACTTGAAAGCACTCACACTTTGCAGAACGGGCATAAGTGTGCCCAGAACGACCAGGAGCATCAAGGCAATGAAGATGCACGAGAGATATACCGAAAATGATCAAGGACTGGATGTCATAGCTTTGCAGGCACTGTATTCGTAGTTCCAAACACCGACTGCTGCCTTTTTGTGAGCTACGTCCAGGGTTGCACAGGCAATAATACACATCCCATCAACGTCACAAACCTACATACCACGTCTGTAGATTTTGTGCAATGACGAAGAATCAAACTTACAGCAATCGTTTGGACCAGGGCGGATCCTGCAAGGCGCAATGTCTCAATTAACTCTCCCAAGCATCTATCAAAAACATAGACGTGACCATTGTCACTGCCACCAATGACAACTTTCCCCTCTTCACCGAATGCAACTTGTTTAGGAACAGTAATGCTCAGTGGGTCCGTCTTGAATGTCTTGATAAGCTGACCGCCCTGCAAGCGGTACATCGTGAACCCATCCGTCACGTTGTCAATCACGAATACACCCTTCTTCAAGTGTACAGCCGCTGAGCCTCTGCGGGACGAGAGGTTAGTAGAGCGGCTCACTGTTGGAAGAAATCTCTCCCTTACATAACCGATTGACAGCGATACTCTGATATGACAGTCCCTTCCTTGCTCACATTCAATCTAGTACACATCAGGTGGTCAGCTTCCAGAAAACCAGGGATTGGCGCTCACACCCCCCCATCGTAGAGTCCAAACACGTAGAGGCTCCCATCCTCGGCAAATGCGACCGACTTCGGCACAGTGTTATCCAGTCGACCTGCAAAAACTGACTGAAGTTGCAAACTAGCAGTGAAGTGGAGGACTTGGATGATATTGTCCTGTGTCCCGACTACGATTTGGCATGCAGAGTTCATACATGCAGCAATGCATGTTATCTCAAATCCAGAGCCCAGCCTACGGGCACATATTTCATGATGTTTGTTCTGCGGATGGTTATCAGTAGACAACCAAGCTAACACCCCACTTACATCTGTAGGGTTTGACCACAAGAATATCAGGTTGCCCATGCTAGTTCCATAGCAGAGCGTTTCGAAGTGCGTGTGCTTCATTTTCATCCATGTTGCACAGCTTGCTACTCCACGAGATTCTGCATGACTGACTATGGTAAGCAGTTTCTGTGCTTGAAGATCCCACAACTTGATTCCTTGTGAACCTTGTGGGCAGGAGATCAGTGATACGTCATCGCCAACTCTAATTACTCACTGCCAGCTGCTAGGATGCATCCATCTGTGGATAGCGCAAGTGCATGCACAGCGCCAGTGCCACCTGGGAAGGACGCCACCTTCTTGTAATGCTTCGTTGTTGAAAAGAACATGGGTATTAGCGAGGGCATTGTTCGAATCTTATCCACTCACGTCGCCACATATATAGGTTGTACCTTTTTGTTGTTGACATTGTGGTTATGGTAGTTATGGTAGTTATGTAGTCTGTCTACAAGACAAAACGACAAAAAACAAACATGGAATGCCAAGCCTAGCTTCTTAATGACAACCCCAAGGTGCATCCCCAACCGTCGCCGACCTCATTGTTCCTACTTGAGCAGCGGTACTACGGTGGGCGAAACAATAAAGATACCATATCTAGAAATAGATACGATCCCACTTATGGAGGGTGATACTTAGGTTTAGTAATGTAGTGTGCTACGTGGGGACAATTAAGCAGATATCCAGAGCTTCAAATACCATTGCCTCATTGTGAGAGGAAGACCCCTCCTGGGGGATTGGAGTAATCACTGCTTTCCTTTCGTTCCTCATCCATCGGATGACCTTGCAGAACTGGCCTATCCAGTTGCTTTTCAGGACAAGTACCATCTGGTCCTTTTTGGTGGGACTTGTGGGAGTAAGGAAGCGGGCGGGCACAGAGTGATCCTCAACCTTGGATCCCGCATGGTTTCTGGTAACAGTTAGCGATACATGACCGGGAGGGACTGGACATTCTTTGGTGCCGAACCGATCCTTGGTGGTGTGCATGACACGTTTGACATAGGCTCCTCCCCTGTAGCCAGCTCCAATGTTGAAACAGATTCTGTAACGGGTGAAATCGCAGAATCGATCATCGAAGAGCCACTCGACTATGCCTAGACAGATAGGTTAGTAATGACTATAGCAAAGTCAGCAAAGAACTCGTACCTTTGTCAATCAAGACAGGCAATGCCGGCTGTAAGTCATCTGGACCAACTGTCCAAGGGGAAGCTTTGTCAGGTGTTTGACCGGATGATAACTCATCGCAGCTAGGCGGGGGTGTTGTGGCTCTTGGGGGTTCCGGAACCGAAGATCGCTTTACCATGTTCTTGAACTCCTCAAGCTGAGGACCTTCCAGGTAAACTCTGTCCAGCTGCATGCCTTCCCTGTCCCACTGAGGGTCAGGAACGATGAGATACATCCAAACAAAAACGCACTCTGTTGCGACATGAGTATTTTGGACCTTGAGGCTATCACAACCATAGAAGGAAATGTAGCAAACAGATAGATGGACTGCACGGAGGGTAACTTGAAGACCTTTCTTGTCCCCTCCAATAGTCCACACATCGTGTCCAATGAGGGAGTGCAAGTTAAGGGGCTGAGTGTACTCCGAAATTTTAGTACAAAGCTGGACTGGGATTTTCAACTACAGTAGGATATCAAAGAGGGAGCTTGGAAGAAATGAAGATACCTACATGACCACTGTTGATTTCGGAGAACAATTCAACCTCTGCCCTGGGAAAGTCAAACGATTTCATGACGCCGATTGCACCGTAATGATCTCCTCGCATGATTTGCAATGTATCGCCTATGCTCACGTTGTAGCCTTTTTCTTTCGAGAACGAAATAATGTTTTCTGGTTGCGTGATCCACACCTCATCTTCGTGAACCAATGCAAAGATTGGTTTGGTTCTACATTGCACCCATAGCCATCCATCGGCTTCGATGCTATCCACATACCCTGACTCATCTTTGTATGTTCCACGTCGGACATGCACGAGATCTCCCTGCATGACACCGAGGAAAGTCTGGGGAGTATGAGATGCACTGGCCTCGAGACCCAGAGGGCAGGACGTTAGGGTCCAGATGTGAGTAATCGGATGGGATTCTAGGAACGCCCAGGGAACAACGACCTAAGAAAAGACATCAGCGTTTGCACCGCCATAGATGTAGTAGAGTAGGGTACATACTATATCTTTGTCTTCCAAAAGGATAGTCTGCTGATCCTCAGAAGAAGTAAGGATCGTACCAATGAGTCTGCGATGCACCCCCGCTAGGATCCTAACGGTGTCCCCTTGTCTGAAAACATGCCAGACACTCACAATCGGTACCGTACAACCCGGGAGATCGGGGTCGCAAGGCTGCAGGGTCACATCCCCTCGGGGGTGGTCAATTGAGACTATGGAAGCCCTCTGCTCGAGGAGAGGACCATCCATCTGGCGTACCAGATCTCCTGCTTTCCAAAATGGAATAGAAAAGCTCGTATAACTTTGCTTGACCAAAGTGGTGTCGATTTGTGATCTGACAAGGAAGGAAAGGCGGTCGGGATGGGGGACTTCAATGGTTTCCAGAGACACCGTGGAGTAGACATGTTTCAAAAGCCCACAATGATATTCTTCCCCGTCGTATCGTACAATGCCTGCATCCTTATTGAAGGGGAGGACTCGGCATCCTGCACTTCTTGCTTCCATCTCATTGAAGAGGGAGGGATGCCGAGGCTTCTGTTCCTGGCCGACAGGAGGTTTGTCATATGGACGGCATCGAGGTGGAATTAGGACCTCACAGGAATCGCCCTCCCAGGAAAGGAGGTATGCGATGTCATCCTTATAAAGGCCCCGCAGTACACGAACCCATGATCGAGGGCGAAAGGATGGAGGAGGGGAAAGGTCTGACGGATGTTCTTCGTCGGGAATGCGCGATATACTTCGAATAGTTGATGCATGAGAGGGGGGGGCATGTGTTCCAGATTTCGAGAGGACTTGTGGCCTCGATGTACACTCTATGAGGCATGGGAGAAAAGAATTGACATCTTAGCCCACAGCTTTCAAAGAACGACCGGCAAAAATTGGCTATATTCTCTGCAAGAGAGCGAATGGGTGAGTAAGCCATCCATGAAACCAAAAAGATACTCACTCGACGGAAAGTCTACCTTGTAGAGGCGTGTTTTGTGCAAGTGGGACAAGGCGAGATGTTGCGACCCTGAAGATGTGACAGAGGTGGTGGTAGCGGATTGCCAATCTTCATAGTGAGTTATGAGGTGCTGAAGCACGTCCGAGAAGTGTGAGCGACCAGCAGGCTGGACTTGAGTGAGAGCAGTACGACGCCTTGCCTCTGCATCCGTGTCTTCCTCCTCGTCCTCCTCATCCTCCTTGGAGGCAGCAATATCCAGGAAGGCTGATGGTCCCGTTTTGCAGCGCTTAGTCGGGCAACGAGCTCTGGGACTCGGAGGATGACGGTGGGGGATATTGGATCTATCTGAAGGCGGAACATACATTCGTGACGTGCTGATAGACATGCCAGCTGCTGCCATGGCATCCTCAACTGCCTTAATGGCGGCTGAACCTCCTGATGCAGGATTACCCTCTCCGGTGGTGAGAGATCTTAACAGCTCATCGTCAGACTGAGGGGCAGATGCATCGAAAACAGCATCAAAGGTCTTCGACCACTCTGCAAACACAAACCTATCATGGAATGTGTGCTCGAGTTGATCTTGTAGATCCTTGAATTCAAGGCAGTCGGCAGCCCAGTCCCATACCATCTGCCATGCAGCAGGATCCTGCCACAACGGTCCGGGCCCATCTACAAAAATGATTCAGAGAGAATAAAAGACAAAGAGTGGCGACTCACCATGAGAAGGGCAGGAAGGGCGGACTGGTACAGGACTGGGCAGTGGAGAGATTCGTGGTTGGACTACGTGTTCATTTTTTCTTTAGAATTTACGGGTTAAGGATCAACGTGAACGACTCACGGTTGGCAGACGGGTTGTAGGCATGAAGGATCGACTTGATCTGGTGGAAGCCTTCAACTCCCTGGGCTACGACTAGCTTGCTAAGATCAAGCCAGGGCTCATACTCTTCTTCACTGTCCACCGTCAACAGCTGAAAGAATCGCATCGACATGATACGTTTCTTGGCGAGAGCATACAGTGCATTGAGGTTAGCCTCTTCGTACATCGCGGGCATGATGTTGAATGACATGATGGGTAAGAACTGAAATGAAGTCAGACAAATTGTGGCTTTTGGGTCGGAAAGATTGACACCTTACACGCAGTTCATTCTTTGTAACACCCAAAGGCGACGGGCCGGCATGCGTACTATACACCACATATTCTGACTCTATGTCTATGGCAGACTACATTGTTACATGGTACTACTATCGCGCGCGGGTAACAGGCGAGGTTGTTGTGGTTGTGGACGAAGAGAGAAAGCTTACATAAGTGTTGAAGGTTGAAAGATATTGTGAACTGAGTTTGATTACACATGACTACTGGTGTCGCCCATAACAATAGTCTACACTCTATTGTTATGGGCGACGCCGGTAGTCACGTGTAATCAAACTCAGTTCACAATATCTTCCAACCTTCAACACTTATGTAAGCTTTCTCTCTTCGTCTGCAACCACAACAACCTTGCCCATTACCTGTGCGCGATAGTAGTACCATGTAACGTAGTGATCTAAAAATATTGGAACAAAGAGAAAGAGAATGATAAAAGTAATGCCAAAGGTTGGCGTTGCCTAATGAGCGAGGAATGTGTTCAAGATAAACGTTCACAAGAGAACACAAAAGAGAAGGTACATTTTTAGCCGTTTTATTGTCTCCCGATTGGAATGACATGATCTGTAGAAGTTCTTGTCCGGACTCATAACCCTTGGTTCATCCCCTGCTTCACTACTCTGAAGATGCCCACCAGTCTCAAGCCTGTCGAACCTTTCTTTGATGATAGCTCTGTGCAGACAGCTCTGTGCAACCATGTAGAACTGTTCAGCGGGCCTAACCCAGCTACCCTGCTCGCCAAGGAAGCCCTCAGTCCAGCTGGTCTGGACATTGTTACTCCAGCAAAGCTCACCATTCTTAGCGCATCCAAAGGTTTTTCATCTTCTCATTCCCATCACACAACTCCCGCACCAGAGTTTTGTCTAGCTTCACACCATGGCACATCTCATTCTCGTCACACAACCCCTGCGCCAGAGTTTCGTCTAGCTTTGCACCATGGCACATCTCACTCTCACAATGGCACACCCACACTCGAGAATCAGCCGCCCACGTCATGTCACAGCACCCATACTCGCGCCCCATACCCAAAAGTAGTTGGATTTCAACGGGCATCTTCTGCGTCGAGCAAAGAGAGTCTCACTTCACTTGGCTCGTTGAGCGCCATTTCTGACAGTGATAGCTTGAGTACCCTTCCTGACGACTCTAAGATCCCCAATCCTCAAGGTGAAGCCGGTCATCCTGGCCGTGGGGGCTACATGCTGGAGTCTGCACTCGATTGGAATCACAATGCATATGTTAGATTCAAGGCAAGTTTGATTGCATGTGGTATTATGCACACTTACTGGTAAAGTTAGACCATCGCCTACCGCCTTATTGATCAACATTTGGATACCACCAAATGCGCTTCTGCTCAAACCCCTGTGCTCATACAGGTTGTACGTGATAAGGTGAGAATCTTCACCATTTGCGCATCATGACATAGCCTAACTCTTGTAGGCAATGGCTGCATTTCCCAATCTCGAAAATTACAGTAATGCATGGCCAATTAACGACATGATTATGATGCGTCTCAAGTACACATCCAGTCAAGCACGGCATCGCGAGAGCAACATGGCTGCAAGGAAAGGGAGGCACACGTGTTCATCAGTGAGTCATGTACTCTTATGCTAACGTTGAGCTAACTAACTGTTGACAGCAGAAGTAGAGTCGTAGATTTGTTTTTTGCACATATATATAGCACTCTCCATACTGCTGTAATCCACTGTCTTTCAGGTGGGACCAACGTGACCGAAGTCATCATAGGCACTACTGGTCGTGCTACGACCAGTGACATATTACGTTCAACATACTACAAAACAACAGCACGAGCGGAACACAAATAATGACGATGGTATGTATTCAGTGGTTTGACGACACTAATGAAATGTGGTAGCTTCAATCCTCCACATCAACTGAATTGCCTAGTCACCCTGTAGCGAACCGGGTAAGACCAGATCATTCCTGCGATATTCATATTTGAACTTACTGTGTAATTATATAGTCCGCGATCGCCGAGTCTCTGGCATGCATGTTCACGACGCGTGTCTGAGAACCAATCCTCATAATAGCTATATCGCCTCGAAAGTGGTTGTCAGCGTCGCCCACCAGGTTGTTGGTGTGAAGGCGACAATGGCGCTTGAAAAAGACACAATACTGGTAAGTATGTCGCCCTTCATGCACAGTGATATGACAGTTGTGAATGTAAGGCTGAAGCGCGGCTTCTTGCAGAAGGGTCTCTGCCATAGGAAAGCGTAGTGATCCGCAAGATGCATCTGCACAGCGGGTGAGCATCTCTACCTGGCATGGCCTACACCAGGACATCGAGTAGAGTCTGCACTGCAGACGAAGCTCTGGACTCTGACAGCGTGGTGAGTTATCATCTATATGGCCATGGCTAAACTCACGGAGGTTGATGCCAAGATATAGATATGTGAATTTACCATAGGAATCACGGAAAGCCGGTGACCAGCACAGGTGTGTAGAAGTGGGAATGGTACAGTCGTCGCCCGTCAATTGTCCCACCCTTAAAGTCCTAGAGAACTCCGGGCCATTTGGTTCCCCCAATGTGTAAAGACAAAGAATTAGGTACATAGAGTCATAGCGGAGCTTGAGCTAATTGTCATTGTCCAAAAAAAATGCAGTCACCAATTGTCAGTGCCCAACAAAATGCAATGACAGAGATCAGCGCCTTCCAAAGATGGAAGAAGACAAAAGGATTGCGACAGGCAGGTGATGCTACCGCCAAGACAATTTACGAGCTGACGATATCTAATTATCAGGCCAGCCAGATATAAAATAGGGATGGTGGCTCAATACCACCACGATGACCATGATGCCTGGAGCAATCGTCGACTTGCATACCCTGACACCCCCTCCATTCATTGAGGAACGGATGCATACCCCCGATTCCAGTACCTCCGTCTATGCCTCTGTCTCTGATGAGCACATGCATACCCCAACACCAACCCACTCTCGTTCTGCCTCTGTCTCCGATGACCGCATGTGTACCTCAACGCCAACCCACTCTCGTTCTGCCTCTGCCTCCGATGAATGCATGCGTATGCCGACACCAACCCACTCTCGTTCTGTCTCCATCTCCGATGATCGCATGCATACCCCAACGCCAGACCACTCTCGTTCCTCCTCCGTTGATGTTCAAGACACTCTTTTCAGTGAAGATGATCAAGATACGCATAATATGCGTACTTCACGCAGGCGCAGGCGCTGCTTTCATACCCCATCAGAAGACATACAGACCATCCCACAACATGACCTTTTCGACAACGAGGAAAGCAGTACAACATCTAATGGTTCTGAACGCTCACCCAGTACCTCCAGAGGTATCACCACACGGTTGGTGAAGTATCTCCCATCACAAACGATGGCTTACTGTTATTCCCGTGCAGGCTGCAGACTTGCAAACCAGATATGGAGTCTGTGGTGATGGCTTCAGAGGATTCTGGATCCTCCCTTTCGTCCGTCCTGAAGGAAAATACAGGAAGCCCGTCACGTGTTGCCCGGAGAATCCGTGTACGATGCCTACTGGATAATAAGGTATGTCGCACCTTGGAAAATTTGTGTCTGTCATTGACGTTCTTATCAGCGATCTGGTCCAGACGACCATCACTCGAGCAAGTGTCAATACAACGAGGTCGACTATTCACACTCGTTGCGCCATGAGTTGTATGACAAAGAGGAGCTGGTGGGCAACTTGAACAAGCAGATACAAGATTTGAATGCAGTGTGTGCAGCAGTCACTGTTGTATCTGATTCTCACTTTCAATGTGTCAGACATATGACGAGCAATTGAAGGCCATCAAAGAGACATCCCAGACCAAATCTGAGTACCACAAAAGGAAGACTGCTGAGCTAGAACTTGAGCACAAGACAGAGATAACCAGGCTGGAGGGGCTTGTACTCCAGCATGAGAGCGTATGTATGAACGTTGTTACTCTGCCTATTGTAACCTTGCTCTCTTAACAAGGATCAGGAAGCCGCTGCCATC